>NIGD01000004.1:862720-879112 GCA_003055185.1 Escovopsis sp. TC | reverse complement strand
GGGGGGGGGGATGTGGCGCTGTGGGTGTCGCGTGGATGGGGGGTGATGCCGAGGTGAGCACTGCGGATGGGGAGTCGGCGGCGAGGCTCCCACGGGAGCGGGTGAAGCAGACGCTCGACTTGATCAGAGCCTGGCGGGAGGAGGAGGAGAACAGGATGAGGGCATCAGGGCATCCGAGGGGGGGATGGGACGAGGAGGACGGCGTTGGGGGGGCTGTTCTGGGCGCATGCGAGGACGGTGTTGGGAAGACGTCTGCGTACGTACTCCGTACATGGACGAGGTCAGCTGCCCGATGACGCAGGATGGAATGGCGTGATGGGCCGGCGCCATCCGCGGCTGCTGGAGGGCCGGCATGCGCCATCGCGGGACGGGCTCGCTGCAAATCATCTGGGATGGGGGGGACGAGATGGGCTTCCGATGGTGGCCAGGTCGACGAAGCTCAAGTGCCGCTCAGCGACTCGATGCCAGGAGTGCCCTAGAGGGAGGGATTCTTAATGAAAAGGGTCAAAAGGTAGGGACATCGCGATCGGGATAGCGTTCGTTAATTTAGAGCTAAGGCTATCTAGGCTAAAGGGAGTATTTGTATACAGGATACCGTTAAGGTACAGCTAGTACAGCTAATTTAGCCTAATTTAGGCTGTAAGTAGCGTTCCTATAGTGTTACCCTTATATAGCGTTAATGCCTTATTCTTATACCTATTCGGATTATATACCTTCTAGCTGTAATATCTATCTAGCTTCCTATTATAGCTAGGTTAGCTACGCGTTCTTACTAATATACCCCTTTAGATAAGCTTCCTTTACGAATCTAGTTTATTAAATAAGGAAGGAATGTAATAATGCTATTCGTAATCTAATTTAAGCATCTTTAGTAGGCTTCTTTTAGTGTTTATAGCTACCTTAGCCTTTAAATTAGGTTAAGGCAAGAGAGGAAGGAAAGACAATAGGAAATCCTACTAATCTTACGATATCTTAGGTTTAACGACCCTTAGTGTTTTCTACCTCTTTAGAGACCCTTTCTAGGCTTTATTTTCTTTATTTTAGAGACCCTTTCTAGGCTCTATTTTCTCCTCTAGGCGATCTTAAAGGCTAAGCTTTTTTACGAAATTAAGCTACGCTTATAGTATAAGTGCCTTTGTAAGCCTGTCTACTAGTGTCTCTTTCGTTAAGATCTATTTAAACAAGACAGTTCTGTTCTCTTTTGCCTCTTATAGCTAGTACCTATATATATTAACGTGCTAAAGCTTTGTCTATATCTTCTAATAGTTGTTAATAATAAGCTAGAGCGTATTAAGGTTATTGTACTAAAGCACTGCTAGGTTTCTAATCTTAATTCTTATCTCCTTAAGCTGCTAGCTAAGGGCAAGACGTTCTTTTGCTGTAAGTAAAAAAGCTAACAGCTTAGCTTCTGTTAATAAGGTAGTTATAGTATCTTATTAAAAGGCTTTTTACTTAATTAGACCTTTATACATTATAAAGACAAACCCTTAAAACAACCTCCTTATCTCTTCGTTATCTATAAATAAAGCATTTAACAATAAGAATAAAGCATTTACCTTCTCTTCTGCTATATAGTAGATTAATTAAGCCTAGGTATAGTATATATACTTTAGTACCCCTTTAGCTAAGTGCGTATAGTATCTTAACGGATTCTTTATAAACTAGGCTAATTTAGCTGCTATAAACGCAATATTAATTCTTATAAGGTATAATAGGTAGAGGATAGTGCTAACGAGTAACGCGTAGTAGTATATCTCTGCCTCTATTGCTTTCCCTTTATATAGGTAGAGGGCTTCCTTTAGCAGCAGTGCCTTTAGCAATCGTCTTTTCTTTAAGCAGCTTAGAACGAATTTTTAGGCTGCTATAGAGATATATAACTTTTATAAAAGCTATATCTCCTTTATCTCTTTGTTTTTAATAATTTTAAGACTAAGGAACTACTTTAACTTACCTAGATCTTTTACCTTAAAGCTAGCCTTAAGCGTCTAGTCTAGCTTCTTAAAGGCGTACTAGTCCTTCTTATTATATATTACAACAATGTTATTAATAAAGAAAAAGATTAGAATTCTTTTCTTCTAGAAAACATAACTGTCCTCTTAGCATTAGTTATAGCCTTAAGATTAAAAGAAGGTAAAGATAGTCTTAAACTAGAGCTTTAGGGCTTAGCAGAGACCGTATAAAGCCTTAAGGACCTTAAGGTAGGTACTAGGCTTAGGGAATCCTAAAGGCATCGTATAATACACCTCCTTATCTAGGTTAAGGTCTATATTTAAGAATGCATTAACGACGTTATACTAGTATGTCTCCTAGTCTATTTTGCAGCAGAGGGCATAGAGAAGTTAAAAAGAGCTTATAGCAAGAGTTACTACGTATATCTCTTAAATCCCTTCTTCTTAGAAGTCTCTTCTTGCTATAAGCTACGCTTTAAATTAAGAGACAAAGCCCTTTTCGTTAAGCTTATAGGTATATACCTATTTAAGGGGAATTAATTATTTAGTAATTAAAATCTCTTAGATTAGCTTCTTAGTAAAGGTTCTTATAGCTGTCTACTTATTAATCTTAATTCTTATTGCTTTAAGCTACTTAAAAGCGAATTAGCTTTAACGTACCTTAACGAAGTGCTTTAGGGGGCTTAGGAAACTATTAATGTAAAGTCTATAGCTTAGGGCTAACGTAAGAGCTATTAAGAAAGCTTAGAAACGCTTAGCTTTGCTAATTTTAATCTCTCTAGCTAGATCTTTACTCCTTCTTTTTCTAAGTAAGTGCTCTTTATAGTATTCTATTAGATTAGGGATTTCCGTCGGATTAAGGGGCTCCTTAACGTTAACGAGGTACTAGCCTCGTGTAGCTTTCTGTCTTCTTCTGCCTCGACCCCTACGAGCCCTATAAAGACGAGGACTTTGTAGTTAGAAGCTAAAGTTGATAAGGCTGTACACTAGGCTAAGGTCGACGGGAATGCTGCTTTTAAGGCTCTCCTTGCTTATTAAGCTGTAATCCCCTTCCCTATAATAGAGAAAAGGAACTTAGCCTTAGTTATTTTCCTGTTCTTTAGGTTCTTTAAGTTCTTTAAGTTAATCGTTATTTCGTCTAATTTAATCGTGCCTTTCGATTTAATTAAGCTAATAAGGCTTAAGATTAATTATCTTAGCTAATTTAAATAGCAGTGCTTATAGCCTTAGGGGCAGCGGAGTAAGCGATCTAAGGCCTTAAATATCGTCCTCTTTAGCTTCTCTTAGCGTTACTTAATACCCTGAGGGGCCTTTAGGCGTTAAGGAGCCCCTTAATTAAGCCTTTAGCGTTAAAGCTTCTAATAGAGATAATAAAGAAGCTAGGTTCTTAAGATTGCTCTAAGTATAAGAGAAATCTAATAAGGACCTTCCCTTCGAGATAGCTTTATAAGTTATACCTACAAGGGCTCTAGGGGCTCTAGAAGCTTCTATAGCAGCCTTGCTGTAACTTACAGTAGCCTCTTAAGGGGGCACGTAATCTAGGCTTAGGCTATCTCTTTCTTCTCTCTTTAGCTAGGCTTCCTGATTTCTCTTCCTTTTATTATTATTAGGAGCCTTAATTAAGCTATTCGAGCTAGCTAAGCTATTTAAGCTAGCCGGGCTAGGGACCATCTAGTCTAGACTATCGCCCAAAGGGTCTAGGGCTATCTAATCTACGGCGTTGTGTATATAGGTGTTTCCTAGGCCTTAGAGATCGAAATAGGTGCTTCCCCTAAAGCTTTTAACGAATTTAAGCTAACTAATTAGTATACTAGCTCCTTAGTTAACCCTATACTGCTCTAGCAGCTCTGCTAAGCCTGTTAAGGCGTTAGAGATGTTATAAGCCTTTATTGTCTTTAGCGTCTAGTAAGCGTACTCCTTAAAGCTCTTAGCCTCTCGTTCCTGGTCTAGATAATAGATAACCGATTCGTTAAATTAAACATTAGCTAACTTAACGACCTTCCTTGTCTAAAGAAAAGGTACTTAGATTATATACTAAGTAAACGATTTATATCCTATAAGGTAGCTAATATAAGCTTTAGGTTAAAAAGAAGAGAATTTATAGGAATTCTTAAGGGCTTTAAAGGCTTTCGTCCTTATAAGGTATACTATATATCTAAAGACTTGTAAATAGCTAACTTTAGGTTTTAGGGCTTTAGGGAGGTACAAGAAGCTTAGATTTGCCTTCCTTATCTAAGACTACTAACGCTTATACAGCGTAATCTATTTTAAGGCATTCTTTCCCTGCTCTTAGGTTAGTGTACAATTAAGAAGGTATATAGCGGCATAGAAGACGTCTAGCTAGAGCTCTTTAGGTAGGTTAGCATTAAGCATTATAACCCTTGCTCTTTCTTTTACAATAGAAGCTAATCGCTTAGCGTAGCCGTTCTGCTAAGGAGTTAACAAAGAGGACAATTGCATAACAGTACCTTCCTTTATAATCCCTTTAATCTCTTAGTGTAAGAAGAGGGCCTGCTTATTGTCTAACTATAAAACCTTTATCTACTAATTAAAATAGGTCTATAGTAGGTCTTAGAGTCTTGCCCTTACTGCTTTAATTTTAAGCTTCTTCTTAAAAGCATAGAAGAACTAGAATCTTATATTTATACAGGTAAAGATAACCTAGTACTAGTCTCTTAAGTATACTAGCACTTTATAGTATTAGAGATCTACGCTTATAGCTTCTCTTACCCCTTATAAAAGCACTTAAGGAGCTTAGCAAGATATCTAGCAGTAAGCTTTCTTAGTTACGTATACCTTATATTCGTAGGTTATAAGGCTAGTTATCTTAAGCCTTAAGAGCAATCCTATAGCTTCCTTAAAAGCTTTTTAACTAATATGCCTTAGCTAACGGTACTAAAGATCTCTAGCGTTGTAAGCTAGGTACTATAGGCCTTAAGATTTAATTTCCCTGCCTATAGCTGCTAACAAAAACACTAGGCTAGATTTCTTTAACTTAATTAAGCCTTCTAAATTTAAGCAAAACAACTCTATTAAGAAAGGGATTATACTTGCCTCTATAGCTCTTGCTGCCTTAATCTAGTTTACTAACTTTAGTATATAGTAAGCAATAATATACTACTTATAGTTATAATTAAGAATAAGCTTAGTAAGCACCTTCTATAACTCCTTGTGCTTAATCTAGCTGTTTAAAGTATCCTAATAAAAGCTATTCTTCTTAAACAGATACATTAAGACAATGTTAGTATATATACTAGGTATATAGTATGCTTCTAAGACTACTACTAACTAACTAAAATTAACCTTAATAATAGCCTCTCCTTAGCTAAGTAGCTTAAGAGATAAGTTGCTAGCTTTAACAACGTCTCTATATCCCTAGATAAAGGACTTAGGTAAGAAGAAATCTAGGTTATTAAAGATATTAGTATTAGATCTAAAGTTAAAGATTATAGTATTTCTTATCGTAAGATTATCTTCTTCTTCCTCTTTTAATGTATTAAAGACTTAAATAGCAACGTTGCTAACCTTAGCAAGGCCTTAGCTCTTAATTTAAACAATTTCCTTGTCTTTAACTGCTTTAGCTACCTTAAACTTAGTACTATTAGCACCCTTCTTCTTTAGCTTCTTCTTCTTTAAAGGATCTAAGGAGGCTAGCTAGGACAAAGGGGCTGCTTCTACTAGCTTCTTAATCTTATTTAGCTATACCTTTATAGCTATAGCTTCCTTTTTATAAGTCTTAAGTCTCTTCTTTAGAGCTTCTTTCTTTTTCTTTTAGAGCCTAAAGGTCGTAAGTAAAGCCTTATACCTATTAATAATAAGTATACCTTAGCACGTCTCCTACTACTTATCTAGCTAGCCTCTATGCAGGGTACTATACCTAAAGCACTTAAGCATCCTTTAGGGGTAAGTTAAGGTTTGCTCCTTGTCTATCTTATCCTTGCTGTTGCTACCCCTGTAAGCAGCTATATTCGTATAAGCTCTTAGAGTATCTTTGTTAATCTGCTAATAGTAAGCAACGTACTAACAAAAGTTAGCAATAATCTTAATAATCTTAAGCATCTAAGCTATGCCTTACTTTGCTTCCTTAATCTTATTACTTATCTTCTCCTCTTAAAGGGGAAAGGTAGCCTTTATAGCTTAGAGAAAGAGGTTAATTGTAATTTCTTTGTTAATAGTCTTAACCTTATACTAAAGATAGTTGTACTAAGCTTGCTTAAATTAAATAGACTATGCTAACTAGTCTCTCTGTCTAGGAGTCCGTTAAGCTAAACGCTAAAAGGTTTAAGATGCCTCCTTATAGTTATAGCTATTAAAAGGGACAACCTTTGCCTTTACTTAGTTAATAAAATCGCTTAGATAGAGATTCTAGTCTTCTTTTTCTTAGTATTGCTTTACAACAGAGGCTTTTATTGCACTAAAGATGTTAATTATAAGATCCTTTATCTAGTAGTATTAGACTTCTTTTGTATACTAAAGGTTATATTGCTTATTATACTCTACGAGCTAACCTTCTTTTTCTACTCTTTTAGCATTACATTTAAGCTTATATACTTAGAAGGTACTCTTATACGCATTTACGTTAAAGATTAAGGTGTTCCCCTTTATCGTAAAGCTCTTATAGGTTAGAATAGGCCTATTATTATACTAAAAAGGATCTTTTAGTAGGTCTTTAAGAGAAAGGTTCGTAATAATATTAAGTCTAATGTATTCTTATATACTATAAGGTTCTACGTATTCTTAGATTGCTAATAGCTATTTAAACTACTTAGCATAAGATTTTAATTTAAGAAGGGCTAAAGGCCTTAGCGTTAGCATTTTCTCTATAGAGACAGTATAGTAGAGTAGATAAGGAGGTAATGCTATATAGAATATGTATAAAGCGTATAAAGGAGAATTTACTAATACCTTCGTTAAAAGACGATTCTTAGGAAACCTCTTTAGCTTAGACAATAGCTTTAGAGCAAGACGATTAAGTTTAGCAACAAATGCTTTCCTTTAATTAACTAAAACAATTAAGTTAAGCAAGATTTGCTTTCTTTAAGTTAGACAAGACGATTAAGACGAACGAAACAGATTAAACAAAATAATTAAGAACAAGCTTTCTCTTAGCTGTATATAGCGATTAAGAGAGATTAGGAATAGGGCTTAGAACGAACAATAAGCTAGGTATAAGTTAGATAAAGACAAAGCACTTCTTTTCTTGTCTTTCTACTCTAAAACACTAAAAACAAAGATTATAATATCTTTCTAGTATATAGCAATAAAGCCCTTTTAGTAGAAGATATAAGCTTATAAAGATTAAGACCTTATAGGCTTATAACTTTTAATAAAAAAGGTTAAAAGGTAAGGATATTACGATTAGGATAGCGTTTGTTAATTTAAAGCTAAGGCTATCTAGGCTAAAGGGAGTATTTGTATATAAGATACCGTTAAGGTACAGCTAGCACAGCTAATTTAGCCTAATTTAGGCTATAAGTAGCGTTCCTGCAGTGTTACCCTTATATAGCGTTGATGCCTTATTCCTACACCTATTCGGATTATATACCTTCTAGCCGCAATATCTATCTAGCTTCCTATTGTAGCCGGGTCAGCTGCGCGTTCCCACCGACAGGGATCTTCATGTCCCCCCCGACCATCCACTCCCAAATCCCAGCTCCCCTCCTCGCTGACGGCAGGGCCCATCTCTTCTACGAAGTACGAAGTACGAAGTATATCTGGATCCTTCCATGATCACAATATCCGTCCCTTCATGACTTCAGGATGCACACTCCCTGGTACCAGCCCAGGAATCGTCCCGATCCTACCAGGTAGAATCCCATGTGCCACTGTACTCCGTACTCCAGATCCCAGATCTCATATTCAACGCCCCCCCCCCTGTCAACCCCACCGTCCTGCGATCTCCATGTCAATGGATCCATCTTCACAGACCTTCGTCCGTCCTCTCATCCATCTCCATCGAGCGTGTCTCACTCGACCCAACCTTTTCCTCGTTGAATCGTCCTCCATCCTCCACATCCCATACCTACAAGTGCATGTAACCCTAACCCTGACCCCCCCTCTTGACCCTCCCTCCAGACTTGAACCCACAGCGTCCTCCACACAGCACTTCCCTCAGAACCCCGCGCCCAAACCAGCTTCTCTCGATACAATTCCAATCACCTACTAGATTTCATTTGTCTTTCCCCTCCTACTTTTCTCCTCTTCCTCCTCCTCTTCCTCCTCCTCCTCCTCTTCCTCCTCCTCCTCCTCCTCCTCCTCCTCCTCCCCCTCCCCCCCTCCTGCACGACCGCCCCATATCCCCCAATACGAATCCCACCCCCACGGCAGCACTATCCGAGCGGTCACGTGTTGGTCTGGTGGTCTAGTGGTATGATTCTCGCTTAGGGTCCACCCTACAGCACTCCTTGCGAGAGGTCCCGGGTTCAATCCCCGGCCAGACCCTTTTTTTTGCACCCCCCCCTTTTTTTGTCTATCCCCTTCCCTTTTGTTCGCACTCTCTTGTTTCCCCCCCTCCATCTCTTTCATCAACTTCCCACTCCACGTAAAACTGGTCCAGAGCGTATCAATCGCCCCAGTCTACGGAGTATACCCACTCGTGATCGTAATGGACACGACTAGTACTTTGTGGCCCTCTTGCTCGTTCATCAACCAACTTGAACTTGGAACATCAATGTCCACCCGAAATCAGCATGACCCAACCTATCCATACTCATTATCATACTAAACACTAGAAATATACGGAGTACTCCCTCTTCAACACAGAATATCGCACTGTATCCCCCAGGTTGGTCAGTACATGTCCCTCGCGCGGCAGATGCCCCTTTTCCTGTGACACAGCCGGACTACCAACCCCTTTCTACCCAAACAGCACAACCACCGTTACCCCGGACCGCCTTGCCCCTCCTCCCCAAACGACAGACAGGATCGCCATTACACCTTGCCCCCATGAATGAGGACACATCTCCCTCCATTCCTCCCCAAACTCCCTTCATCGTCAACATCACCCCCTCCCCAGCTCCCTCTCCCGGTACAGCCCTCGTGCCCGCACGATCCTATTCGCATCTGGGATCTTATACCCCCCCTCCCTCTCCAGCCTGTGCCGCTCCCAGAAATCACTAGTCTCCCTACTCACGCCCCCCTCCCCGCTCCCCCTCCCCCCCTTACCTCCTGCCTCCTCGTCTTCTTCACCATCTTGTCCGCGCCCCCGATGATCGCCCTGACCACCCCGTGCGCCACGGGGCGGCACGCGTGCACATACACCCAGCGCGATCCCGACCGGTAGCGCCCGCCCACCCACCGGAAGAACGATCGGATAGTCGTGCTCCACGCGAGGAACAGAGTCGTCACGATCAGGAACACGCTCGACGGGAGCGAGATCTCCCCGATCGTCTTGATCGTCGGGAACGTGCCCCCGCCCCACTCGCGCGTGTTCATCCCGAAGAGCCCCGTGAAGAACTGCAGCGGCAGGAAGATGACCGTGAACGTCGTGAAGATGAGCACGCTCCGGCTCTGCGCGCTCGCGAGATCCGCGTGCAGCCGGCTCAGCCGGACCTCGTCCACCTGCGCCTGCCGCTGCACCATCTGCAGCAGCTTGTCGAAGTCGTCGCGCGTGACCCGCACCCGCCGAATCATGTCGTCCGCCTGGCGCATGTACTCGGTCAATCGCTTAAGCGCCTCGTTCAGGAACACGCGACCGTGGATCGTCTGGTCTCGCATCTCCGGTCGATTGTACACCGTGTGCATCGACGAGAGTACCTTGTACTGCTGCTCAAACAGGTGCGACAGCATCTGCAGCTCGTCCTCAATGTCCCGAAGCTCCAGCAGCGCCGACGTGTTGTCCCGATTCTCGCGCTCGGCCCGACTGCCCTCGGCCCGGTGCCGCGCCCTAATAGACCGGGCCTTGTTCTCGACAGACTCCAGGTCGATAGCCTTGTCGCGGAATCCTTCGGACCGAAACTCCTTCAGCGACGTCGTGAGCTTCTCCGTCTACATTTGCCTTGTCAGTGAGAACCAGCTTCACACAACGAGACTCAACTTGAATGCAGGGTTGGCTAGACTCACCAAAACACTGATTGCTTCCTCAAAAATCCTAAAGACTTCTAGGTCCGGATGAGTCGAGCGATCGAGCAGTACGCTCACGGCATGAAGCGCTGCCAAGGCCGCAAGATCCAGGGCATTGTCGCACTGGCGGGTGAGGTCCACGTTGACGTCGTTGAAGATGCTGTCCCTCAGGTCTGCCTGCTTATACATCGGACCCTCGATCGGATCGCTCTCCCTCTTCGGGAAACAGGTAAGTAGAGTGTCTGAGGGGACATTGTGATGTTAGCCAAACAATTCCAGTCGTGGGAAAGAGCAAGAGGATGGCAGCAACGTACGAGAAGAGAGGGCCCAGAGCCAGAGCTGGTCCACCATCAGCACATTGCCATCTAGGATCTCCTCCTGCGAGACCTTGTCGTCGTCCGTCTCATCCGTCCTCGAGAAGCGCGCCCTCCAGCTGCCCATACCGCTGCCGCCGTTCCCACCCGCATTCTGATCCTTTCCGCATGCGCTGCCATTGGCGCCCCCATCAGGTCCAGACCTGAGACTCGATCCGTAGCCGTGCAGTCCGCGGTGCCCGCCAAGGTCGCACTTCCTCTCCTTGGTCAGCTTGTACAGCATCTGGTCATCGTCCCTCGACCTCGTGTCCCTAAGAGACGGGTGTCCAAATTGATCCAGGGTGCGGCGGCAGTTGATCGGCGGGTCATGACCCATGAATTCCCAGATGACCTGGAGCTCCAAGGAGTCCACCTTGGAGACGGATTCGGGGATCGGATGGGCCCTGCCGTGGCTCATTCGATGCCGGATGAGATCTCGTCTGCGAAGCAGCTTCCGGTACGAATCGAAGTGAAGGTATGGCAGGAATAAACATGTATAGACAGCATCATCCTTTGTCAGGGGCGAGAGCGCAGGACTTGTTCGAGATTGTAGCCTCGGTGACACTGCGGAAAAGGTTGGAGTCAGCAAGCTCGACTCAAAGATCCCAAGGTGGGTAAAGGGGTCCGCATCGACTTACGTGGCCTCGGGGCAGTGAAGTAGCACCCTGGCCTCGCAAAATATGCGTGGTGCTGAGAGTGTCTACCGCGCGTGTGCCTGGTCATCCAGAAGTCGTGGTTCGACAGGGCCGAGAAGTCTCTCTTGTAGGAGTTCTGGAGAGTCTGCAACACATTCTGCAAGATGGAATCACTGTCAGTTGAAAACGAGCTTGTCTTTGACTATCGCGCGCGCCGCACATGCCATTGCTCTGGAGGTCAGGCGTGGAGTTCAAAAAGGGGGTGACTAACCGTAACCCAGGTCGGATTATTGAAGGGCAGATGTATCCAGACAAACCTCCTGGCCTCGACCTCGGGCTTCACAAACGCGACGAGCGTGTCCCGCACAATCTCCGCTTCGGACATGACATACCTCCCTTCCTTGGCACTTCTTCGACTCGAGAGTACGGACTCGGGAAGCCTGGGCGAAGCTTCAAGTCCCTCATCATCATCGCTGTCCTCGACCACGCTATGCGCCCCATCAAAAGTGCTCATGCTTCGCGGTTGCTGGGAGAATGGTGGGAAATCGCGAAATCTCGGAGGCGACGTGGGCCCTTCTGCCTCGTTGTCGAGACTCATAGATCTGCCGAAGAAGCGTCCGGCGCGACCTCGAAGCGGGGGAGACAGCCGGTCAATGGCAAGCTCCTGGTCGGGATCGAAGCGGATCAGTGACGCTGGTTTCTGCAGAGGCGTCGAATGGTGAGTGGGATGCGATATGGGGCGCGTTGGAGGCGTCAGGGGCCCGGAGACAGGCCTTGCGAACGTTGTAGGCGCTGATTCTCGCCTCAAGTCGACGGGGAGGATAACAGGCGATGCGGGAAGCGAGAGAAGCGGGATCATTGTTGGCGTTGGTATTATTGGTGTTGTTGCTGCTGCTGTCGCTGTCGCTGTCGCTGTCGCTGTCGCTGTCTTGGGCTTCTTGCTGGCTTGCTGAGACGGCAGATCCTGAGTGATTCCCAGGGCGTTCCTTACCGTCATCGGCCTCAGAGGGGGCGATGTCGAACGCGTGGAGCCCATTTCGACGGTCGATGTTCTGCCCCTGTTGACCAAGAACCTGCTCTCGGCCGGCGGATCGTCCACCTCGTTGAGCCTTTCGCTGAGGCACTCTTCAGGCCCCTTGCTCAAGAAATCTTTGAGGGGCAACCGCGTTGACCAGGCCCTGATTGTGCCGTCGACCATATCCTCGGCGGCCTCATGGAAGAAGCCATGCACCTCGACGTGAACCTTTTGCTCCAAGTTGAGCGTCTGTCGACCAGTCTGTCCGCCCTGAGAGTTGGCATCTGCTCTGGCGATCTGGGACGCAAGCTGCCGAAGGAACAGCTTGAGGGTGTGGCTGTTGTGCCGGCCGAAGGAGGCGATATTGGCGTGGTCGCTCTGCAGAGGGAAGATGCGCTCCTGACGCATGCCGAGAATGGCAGACTTGATGGACGTCAAGGGCGCAGTGAAGTAGACGTCTCCAGCGGCGTTGCCAGAGAGGCGCGAGTCGATGGTCTCGTAGAATGTCCAGACATGGAGATCGTCTGAGACAGTCTTGAAGTCCTCGTCAATGTGCAGCAGCAGACTGTTGCCCATGCGCAGCTCGCAGCTCAGAGAATGGGGCATTGGAGCCGCGAGCTGGAGGATGCTCTGGATGCTGGGTGCCAGGCTCTCCTTGGAGAGATAGCTGGATCCCTGATGCGGCGTGCCTTTGTCGAGTCAGCCTGAGAAGGATCAAATGATCGAGGATCTCAACATGATGAACGCGAAAAGAGAAAAAGGGGGAGGGGGTCCGTCATTCCCCGTGGGACCCACCAAAGAATGCGATGCCGTAGCACTCCCGCATGATGCCCTCGTATTTAGGATCCCTGCTCGCCTTCACCAGCGCCATCTTGGCCACGAGTCCGCCGACACTGTGCGAGACGAAAAGCAGCGGCCTCTCCCGGCCCTCCTCGGCCCTCAGCCTCCTGAGGCTCTCGAGCAGCGCCACGGCGAGCCTGTTGAGCGTCGTCCCGGGCCCCATCTCGGGATGCTCGTACAGCAGAATCCTCGCCCTGTCGGCCTCGCGCCGGATGCCCTGCCGGACCCACGACGGTCCCGGGCGCTCGGCCTCCTTGACCTCGGCGTCGCGCATCGAAGGGGCCCCGAAGTACCGGCCGACGAGGCCGTCCCTGTTCCAGCTCTTGAGAGGGTGCCCGCCGGGACAGGGCACGGTGACGATGTCGACGGTCGTTTCATCGTGGGTGAGCTCGCCCTGGGGATCGAGTGTGAAATTCCCCGTGGTCGAGGCACCCGTGCTCTTCCTTCCCCTGTCCTGATTCTTCTTGCTCTCTTTCTTGTTTTCTTTTTCCTTTTCCTTTTTGTCTCCTTGCTGTCCTCCTCCCTCTTCCGCACCCTCTTTTTTCTCCTCCTTTTCGGTACTGTTCCGCTCCTCTGAGGATGGCTCCCGCTCGCTCTTATCGAGCGATGTGTCGTCCGTCACTGTCGCCGAGGGTCCGTCGTCCTCGCTGTTGAGGGTGAGATGGGGTATGACCCTGCCGACGGCGGCTGCGGCCCTGGACCGTAGCGTCGTGCGCCTCTGCAGGCCTCCGCGTCTGACGTGCAGCGAGCCCGCATGCCCCCGGCCGCCTGTCGCCATGGCCTGCAGGGTCTGCGACCAGCCGTCTACCATGTACTCCGTACTCCGTACCGTATCGTATGTACCGTCGAGTCCTGTCACAAAACCTCGACCTCGTCGTGATCTGGTTGAGTTGTCGGCTCGTTGGCTCGTCGCACCAAAATCGATACGCGCAGAAGATGTTGTCTATCAATTCAGTTCTGACCAAAGTTCGTGCAGGAAGCAATACTGTCCAAAGAAGGATCGTAGGAGTCAGAAGCGTCGCAAGCAGAGCAAAGCAGAGCAAAGCATATATACGAGAAGAGACAGAAATGATCTGGATGCAGTAGGTTGACAGCCTGGCGAGAACACGTTTTATATCGGATTGATTCCACCCTTTCCGCCCTTTCCACCCTCTTTCTTCCTCATGAACGGGACCTCCCCCTCGCTCTTTCCCTCGAGACATCGCCTCCAAACGAGGCCTCGGGTCGCAACTGCCCCTTCGCCTCGGGGTCACCTGCCTCCTGTCCACGACGTGCCTGCCTCCTCCGCCACCGCTGGTCGCGACTGCCGCGTCTCAAAGCGCATGGAAATGCGCAACCTCTCCCGAGAAAAAGGCACTGCGATATACATCTACCCATTACCACCTGTAGTAGGGCACTAAGTACTAGGTAGGTACCCTCTGTCCTCGTATACATCAATGTAAACATCAATCTGCTCCATTAGTACGGAGTACCTTAGTAGGTACATGTACTAGACGTACTCCGTAGAGGGTGTGAAGATGCCCCGCGTATGATCCAGCGTCATGGAATGGAATGGATAGATCCATGGATTGGATATTCCTCACCTTCGTCTTCCCCCATCTACGACTGCAAGTTGGATGCTCCCCCCTCTGACTCGCATCCGACCTCAGTCATCTGCCTCATCTGCCTCGTCTGCCTCATCTGCTTCATGTGGTTCGTCTGATTCACCGGGCTGCTTCGTCTGTCTCCTCGGCTTCAAGTCCACCTGCTTCCCCAGGCATTCCTTTGTCGACCCCCGCCTCCCCGCACTGCCGGGTCCCTCCCTGATTTTACCTCAGTTACATCGTCTCCCCGCCGCCGTCCGTCTTACCAACATCCCAGGCCCTCATCCGCAACTTGAAGTCATCTCGGCGCCGATCCCCCCTTTCCCGGGCCCGTGCTCTCGTCTGTTCCCGTACCCGTGCTCTGCTCTCGCTTCCCCCCCTGCCCGTGCTCGTATTCCTTCACCTGCCCCTGCTTTCGTTCTTCACCTGCCCCCGATCTCGCTTCTTCCCCTCCAATACGGCTACAAGCACAGCACGAGCACAGCACGAGCACAGCACAAGCACAACACGAGGTCGGATCGCAAACGGGGCAGAGACATGCCCACCGGCGTGTGGCAGCCCGGGGCCCCGGCGCGGATGACCTCCCCCACGAGACACATCGTCATGTTGCCGCTGCGAGCAGGGACCAGTGGCTCGTGACCAGCACCGGCACCACGCGTCTTGGCACGCTGCAGGTCCAAACCAGACAGCCAGATCGGAGCATGCGTGCAAGCCGTAGCAGACACAGAAGACGGATCCCTGCGACAAACGGATCCCCGTGTGATGCGGTGCGGGCCCAAACTCTAGACAAGCCAGTCCCTCGGATGATGCGGTGCGCGCTGGATCAGACAAACCAGATGAAGTCCCGAATGATGTGGTGCAAGCCCGGAGATCAGACAAACCGATCCCTCGCTGCAACGACACACAGTGCCAGTCCCACAGCCGACAATCGACAAATCCTCTCCCGAATTCACGAACCACTCACCCCCACGAACTCACGCATCTCCTGTCTTCCTTTCTCATCCTTTCTCATCCCTTCTCATCCTACCTCATCCTTTCTCATCCTATCTCATCCCTTCTCATCACATCTCGTACTAAGAGTCCGTATCTACGAGCCGATCAGCCACGCCACAACCCCAGCTCGAGCGCCCGCGCCGTGCCCTCCGTCATCGAGCCTCCCACCCGCTCTCCTCCCAGATCCAAGCCAAGAAATGTCCTCGTACGGGGTACACGACACCCGACTCCCCTTGCGACCACGGGCTCCCCTTGCGAGCGCAGGGCCGAAGCCCAGCATCTAGTGTACCCCGATCTCACAGCGTGCGTGCAGCATCTATTTTCCATCGTGAGACCGGGATGAAAGCCCGGCGTCCAGCATGGCCTCCATGACCTCTATGTACGGAGTACTATTCTCTGCACTTCAACTCTCCAAATCCTCACATGGATGCCCCCTCACGAGAGCCATCAAAGCCCGCCATCGAAGACTCCACAGTCCCAATCATATGTACCAGCGCAACACCTCGACCCTGCAGCATCCCCATCGCGAGACCAGCATCAGCTCATCTGAAAACCCCATATATTCAGCAATTCCGCATACATGTACCCAGCAGTTCAGCAATTCGCTATCTTCAGCATCTCCCCTCCATCTCCACCTCCACCATCCTCGCCCAGCCATGCCCAGCCATGCCCAGCCATGCCCAGCCAGGTAGACACCCCGCAAGCCATCCCCGCAATAAAATCCCATCCAAGCAGAGCCAAGTCCCAAAAGCCAATACACGCTTCCAACGGTATATCGTACCCAACGCCGTCCTCCTGTGCATCAAGTCTTCCCTCCCTCGTCCGTTCTCTGGCGATGAAACAAAAAATAAGAAAAGACTCGCTGCCTTCAGAGGAAAAAAAGAAGCATTGCGTTTTTTTCAGCGCCCCGACAACTCCAAATTTCCCCCTTTGTCTGCCCCGTTTCCCCTTTCTCCCCCCCCC
>NIGD01000004.1:838389-853430 GCA_003055185.1 Escovopsis sp. TC | reverse complement strand
GGGGGGGGTTAGCTGGAGTCGCGAAGACAGCTGTGGGAGTGACAGGGAAAAAGAATGTAGAGGGGGTGAGGGAGGAGAAGGGAGAGAAAAGGGAGAGAGAAGGGAGAGGGGCATCGTATAGGGAAGAGGCGAAGACGCTGCTCACCTTTGGGGACCTGTGCCTCGGGCCCTGGAGGGCTGTGTGCCGGCGGTGTGTGGTCGATCGGCGCCATGGTGCTGCTCGATCTGGGGCTCGCGACGGATTGGAAGGGGCTTGTGATGGCAAGGCGTGCGGACAAGTGTCGAGGCAATCGGGGAGAGGCGGGCCCGAATCTATGTAGTGTGTCGATGCGTGGTCGTGGGAAGTGCGGCGTGCGGCGTGCGGTGGTGTGAAGTGCGTAGAGCTTGAAGGGAGGAAGAGTCACGTCTTGGGGGAGTCAACAGACCACTCAGACCATGAAGGAGGGGCAGGCCAAGGCGAGTCTCGGTCAGGCCAGCAGTGCTGTACGGAGTAGATGTGCGTGCTCTGGGTGCTGGCAGGACGGGGCTAAAGAAGTGCTCGTCCTAGCGGGGGCGGTATCGAGGATGTTGACGTGGATGGTGGATGGATGGGAGATGGGAGATGGGAGATGGGAGATGGAGAGAAGTCGAACGATTGATGTTGGAGATGCGAGCGTATCTATTGTGATGTTGCTGCCAGTCCAGGATCCCCGAGGCTGGGGCGGATGACGCGGTGGCTTTGCTTGCCCGTCACGCCACCCCCATGTCCACAGGCCTGCCCCAGCATTCTACGAATCCATCTAGATGGATGGATGTACGACGACAACTTCAACCCGCCCGTCGCATACGCATCGAGCATTCAGTCTGTCCCGAGCGGGCGGATCTCCCGTCTGCAATGCATTCCCTCACACTGCTCATCATGGCCGTCTTCCCCGGAGTTGTGGCGGTCATCAAGCATCTCGCCTCGCAACTGGATCAAGGGATTGTTGATCGATCCATGGATGATATATTCACGTATGGCTGAGCCCTGCATATATACGTGTATGTACTCGTACAAGCAACGGCCATCCCCCACAGCCTGGAGACGGCATCTCTGCCAGTTCATGCACTCCGCCATCCTCTACCACCAGTATCCCATCTCGAGCTGCATGAGCCGGGCATCATGGCTCCCGAGTCGCTTCCCGGCATGCCACCTGCATGCTTGGCTGTGCTGTGAGTCTGTACGAGTACCAGCACGAGTACGGAGTACATGTCAGTCCCAACCCGCCGCCACCGATGCCCTCTCGACAACAAACAACACCCATCTACGGAGTAGATCCAAGCCCATCACCGCATCTCCATGGGAGCTGCTTCATCTTCTGTCTTCTCCCCGTGGTGAATACCGTCCATCCATGTCATCCCCCATCCACATGGATCTAGCAATGAATCCACGAGGCTGCCCCTCCTGAATCAGTCCATGGGATCTACTACTAGATAGAGGCCGGTGACATCACGCCTCCCTCACCCTGACAGCGACCCGTCCCGCCATCCACCATCCCACAAACAGCAGCTCAGCTTACATGCAGCCCTCGGAGGTTTCTTCACACCTCACACGCCTCTCCATAGACTTGTCCAGACTTCTCCAAAGACTCTCGATGCACTCTACACTCCTTCGTACTCTTCACACTCCTCTACACCTACACTTCATGGACATAACATTTGTTCCACTTCTCTATTCACTTGACCAAGAACACACGTCTTCCACCACCTCGGCGACCAAGCCCACACGCCAACATGCCTTCATGATGCTACCATGGCCACCGCCCCCCGTACTCCGTACACCTTCATCCTTCACCCACCAGTACGAGTCCACCACCACTCTACCCCTCGCCCCTTGCCCCCTCCGCCCTCGCCCCTCCATCCCTTGCACCCACCACCCGCCCCTTACCGCATCACTACCTCCACACATCAACATCACGCAAGCCAAGATGGATGTTTCACGAAACGCACGTACCCCCCCGTCATCTATCCCCATCAACCCACATCGTACATCTACCCCGTAAATACCATCCATCCAACATCCACCCGTATCGTACACAGATTCCATACATACGTCCAGCTTCGATCTCCTTACTTGATCTCTCTGCAGTGCGTTCCCGTCTCGGAAGGCACGTATGACAAAACATCCATGTCTATCAACACAATATGAACAAGAACTTCTCAAGGGCATGACCCTCCCACAAGCTTTTGCCGATGGCCGAGAGAAGGGGAAAATGCATGTATACACAGGTCGTTTGAAGAAAAAAGGGGGCTCAGTTGCTCTCCGGCGGAGTATCCACATCTTTGGGCAAAAGCTTCAACACCACATCCAGCAGGTTGTACCCCGTGCGGTAGCACACGCTCCTGTCCTTCTCCGAGCTCCACATCTCCACGCAGTCCTTGAGCAGCTCCAGGATCAGCTGCTTGGGCGGGATCACGCAGCCCATGCTCTCCGCCCCGGCCAGCGGCGCGTCCTCCCGCAGGATGTGGATGTACGTCGTCAGCGAGCCCGAGAAAAAGTCCAGCACGTACGCCCGCCCCAGCAGGTCCAGCCGCTTGCCCGCGTCGCCCGACCACATGTCCCGGTAGCTCATCAGCAGCGTGATGCAGCACTCCAGCGACGACCAGTAGCTCTCGGGAAACATGGTCGGCCCCTCCTGGTGCAGCGCAAACGGCCGGTGCAGCACCATCAGGCACCGCCGCAGAAAGATGTCCAGCGTCATGCGCTGCAGCCGGTCCGGGCACACCCGCTGCGCGTGGCCCATCAGCTCCCGGATCTGCCCGTTGTACCGCAGCACGTCCGGGTACGCGATCTGGTCCTTGAGCGAGTTGACGTGCGACATGATCCCCAGCACCGTCGGCAGCGACTGGTACAGCATCATCTGCAGCGAGTCCGCCGCGCCCCAGTCCGGGATCTTCTTGAGCCCGGCGAGCTCGTCCGGCCGCGTCAGCGGCGGCATCCCCGTGCACATGGCCACCTTGATGTCAAGGTACAGGATCGTAAGCCACAGCTTCTTGCGCGCATCGTTCTCCTCGGTGCTCTGCGTCGGATCCCCGCCTTGCGATGTGTCCTGCGGCAAGCCGTAGATAAAGGCCGTCCGGACCAGCAGGCCCAGGAACGACCAGCATGAGTCCACCGACCAGCACGTCGCGTTGCACACCTGCTTGGCCACCACCATAAGCGCCATCGTCTTCAGCGATAGCAACGTCGGCCGGAACGAGAACGGCGTCTGCATGAGGCACGCCTCCGCCGCCATCATGAGCTCAATCGCCATGGGTGACTCGTCGCACGCCACGAAGCATCCCAAGCCTAGGACCATGAGGCACTGCGAAAGCCAGCACAGGTTCGCTGCATGTGACTCCTGCCAGTATCGGTCAACCTCCTGCCGGAAGATTTGCAGGTCAACGATCGGGTTCACCACGTCCAGCAGCTGCTCGTACGCCTGGATGTACGTCTCCACGTTCAGCCTCTCCTCCACCAGAAGGCGAGTAACAGCATCGCGAGAAAAGTATTTCGTGGCTCCGGGGGTGCCAAACGGGAAGTTGCCGGGCAGCGTGAAGTTGGCCAGGCATGCATTGGTGGCAACGCCCTCCAGGGCCTCGGCAAGGGCCGAGGATCTTGTCTTCGTCAGAGACCCGATCTGGTTCAAGTTAGATAAATGAGATCCGAGGCTGCTATAGGAAAATGAGTGGTAGTATGAGGCTCACCTTGGTCATGAGATCCCGCCAATGGCTTGAGCCTCGCACCTTGTGCTGGACCTGCCACGTCGCCAGGACCGTGTGAGTCTCATCCAAGCTGCTGATCGTCGTCGCCGAGGGACAGGGGAACTTGCCCCCGTTTGGCCCCTTGTTGTATGTATAATAGCACTCGCGCCCGTTCCCGCTGGACTTGCAGCGACCGCAGGGCAGCTCTTTGTCACACTTCACCTTGAGGCGATGGCAGCGAAGGCAGCTCAGGCAATTCCTCTTCCGCTTTCGAATGAGACGCGGCCCAGGCGGAGGGTCCTGGTTCGAGGAGGAGGATGCGGGAAGAGCCGAGACAGGTCCCGGAGCCGGGGCAGCAAGCAGTTCACCAGATGACGGTCGCAAGGGAGCCAAGACAGCAGCGGTAGGAATGATTTCTGCAGAGGTTAGATGAGGCTCTAGGCTGTTGATCGACGTCGCAGGGGAGGCTAGACCATGCGGGTTTTCGATTGAAGAGGGTTGATAGTTGTCGTGCGCGCGAGAAGGGGAGGCTGCAGAATTGGAAAGCATGGACGAGGCGGCCGAAGCAGGTCTCGATGCAAGGGGCGAAGTGGCGCTGGAAGTGACGGCGGAAGGGGCGGATGTGAGTCGCCGCAAAGGGGGCAACGGAGGCTGAAATGAATGAATCGAGGGGATGGCGGGGGCAGCTGGCACGCCTTGACGGTTCGAAGGCGGCGCCGATGATGCGTTGATGGGTAGGAATGAGAGTGTCGTGCTGGCGATGGATCGAGCCTCAGCGGCAGAGATTTGAGCGTGGCCGCTGCCGCTGCCAGCAGCGGGAGTGGCCGCAAGCGCAGCATTCGGCGTCAGGCCGGATGAGAAAGATGCAAATGCAGAAGTCAGGGGGAGGATCACAGAAGAAGCGGAGGAGGAGGAGGAGGAGGAGGAGGAGGGGAAAGGATGAAGAAGAAGCGGGGGCGGAGGGGGAAGCAGTGCGCTCTTCTCATCGTCTCGTTCACCATCGAAGCTGCAGCGAACATTGGCCTGGCGACAGCGCGAGCATGAGGGCCTCAGAAGGTCGCATCGCCGCTTGAAGTGGCGACAGCGGCTGCACGTCTTGACCTCGCGCATCGCAGCAAGTTGGGTGGTGAGATCCGCGGGCACGGCTCTATTCGCTTTTCCAAAGTTCTCGGTCCCAGCGTCCTCCCGAAATGTGTGTCAGGTTGATGGATGAGTTGCAGTCGACGAGGAGCATCGGCTCTGAACGGCGATAATGATGCGATGTGGGGCCGAATCGTCTGGGTCGTTGGGAAAGATGGGTAGAGGCTCTTGGTCGAACGCGACATACACCAATCCGTACGAGGTACGGAGGTCCAGCTAGTGATGACGAGGAGATCGAGCGAGCGGATGGGATGCTTGCAGCCGTGGGCAAGACAGAGATGATAGACCTTTGACTCTTGAATGCTCCTCCTGCTCAACGTGCGTCGGACAGCAGAATATGGACCGGGCTCGGAGCGAAGGATTGCGGCTTACGAGAAGGTCGATGTCTCGCAATGGCTGAAACCAAGGCTCAGATGGAAGGATACATGACGGTCAGGGGGGAGTCCCCAGTCCCCTTCCAGAATCACTTCGATTTGGTCAGGACCCGTTGCCGTCTCAGTGGCGTACGTTCGCTCGAGTATCCGCGAGATTTCCTATCTGTCTTCGTAGCGCTTCCCAAGTCGCCGGGGCGGAACCTCTTTGCGGAAGTCACCGAATGCCGAAACGGCTCCTTCAACGATATTGTGCTGCAGCGGCAGATCATTCACTAATTGACCTTTGCAAGCCGGGCGAAGTAAAGTTGCGCGGCAGTCGGACCCCAGAGAAACGTAGTGCCGATATTTGATGGGGTTGGGGTTCCAGCTGAGGTCAAGGCCCATGAGCTGGTGGCGGAGACAAATTTGAAGGGATCGAGGCGAAGTAGACGTCAGTCAACAAAAGAGTACGGCGCTCCCAGGCAGCAAGGTCTTTTCGCGCTTTGCATCACAGAAGCCTCTTTAGACGTGACCGGCGAGTGAGAAATCGTTCGGAGAGCGGAGTGCGAGGTTCGGTAGCGGTATGTAATCTTATGGGGAGTAGGTGGATGAAAGGCCGATGTTCTGTCGACGCAAAAGAGAAGCAGGCAGCAATGGGCGCTCTGAGGCGCTCGTGGAGTTTGATTTGAGAGAAGGCTTTTTCCGGCAGTCCAGTGGGTTCGCAGAGACTTTGTGGGAGATGTGAAATACGAAGGACTGTTCGAATATTGGACGAAAGACAGAGTACGGAGTACTCCGCGCACCGCACAGGGAACGAAGATGTCGTCGTGGTATTCCGTACTCCGTACTCGATCCTCCGTGGGAGTATAGGGACGAATCAGTCTAGTACTCGTACTCGTACGGAGAACTCCGTATGTAAGAACCGAATCCAAGGGTGCCTCGGGGTGGACTGGCTTCGAAGTGGAAGAAAGTTGACCTTTGCTTTTTCGCCCATTGACCGGGTGGACGGAAGGACCCTGGAACAGCCACCAGGAACGTGTGACCAGGGGTTGTGGGATATTCTCCCAGCTGAAGAGCTGAAGAGCGAGTCCAAATGTGATGATTCGGACCAGAAGGAGAACGAGACCGCGATGGCGTTGCCGCAGCGGCGACCTTTGCCTATCTTACGGTGTATGTACTCGTAGTCACTGCTCCGTAACCCCAGAATACATCACTTTCTCCAAGGCCCACCCCCCCAAAAAAGAGGGCAGAGACAGCGAGTATTTTGCCAGGAGCCGAGCCACAATGTGGAGACGAAAAGCAGGCCAGGCGACGCGGAGACTAGAATTCAACGCCGAACCCACCCCAGACGAAGCCCGGTACGGTTGGTTTCTCAGGGATACCGTTAGCGTCGAGGAATTGGGTCCAAGGGCTCATGCGTCTCGCATGCACGCGATCTCCGTATCTTACGATACAGGACCATCCTGTGCGAGCATGGAGTCTGCCCGCAGAGATCACAAGTCAGGCAGAACTTTCGGGAGCGCGAATCTCAGGGCTGAATGATCCTGTGTGGCCATCACGGGGCCCTGCCGGGGCAGATGTTCGACGATCTTGGACGACAAGAGCTGAAGGCGAGGATGGAACAGCGTCTGACGCATCGTGTTGCGATCCCAGGATCGGGTCAGAGAGTCTCGGATCCGTCGCCAGTGGTAGTAAAGATGGAGCTCTTGAAGCCGCAAGATGTTCGTTCCGGCAGCTGTCGGATCCCTGGTCCCGACCTGTCCGTCACGACATCATGTGTTAGCATAATCAGGCACTGCATGACTCGTCGTATGCCCGCCGCGGACGGTCACGATCACCGAATCGACAAGCACTCCGTAGAGCCGTTGTCTCTGTCGTCCCCACAGCTTCAGGTCCGTCCAATGTTGTTGGTGGCCAGGGCAGGGCTGGGATTCGGGGTCCGACAGATGTCCGCCGCATGTTGTCCGCTCTGCGGCTCGGGCCACGGCCTCGGGAGGCTCGTGCGGCCATGCATCTGTGCCGCGAAAACTGCCGAGCATGGATACCCGCAACGGGGAGTTTCACGACGGTGAGGAGAGGATGAGGCATTGGAGGAGAGAACAGGGAGAAGCAAGAGGGGGAAACGATGGAGAGAACAAAAGCCACGTATGTCCCTGGGAAACGCCCACTCGTCTGTGGGAAAGAGCGACCGGTCGTTGCATCCATGATTCTCTGCGGCATCTGCACGGTCTGCTCCTTCCCCGCGAGGACGATGTTCCCCTTCTGTCTCCGGAGTGCTCCGTACCTCCGTACCTCCTTACTCCGTAGTAGTACCTAAGTAGAGTATCGCATATAGACTCTTGTACTTACGGCCTTCGTCAACCGTGGGACTGGTAGCTCAGTGGTAGAGCGAGAGATTGCAGTCATCGTGAGCGACGCTCGCGGCAATCATCTCTAGGTCGCGATTTCGATTATCGCCCGGTCCTCGTTTTTGGCCATCCTTTTTTTGCCCAGTGCACGAATGATGTCTAGTGGGGGGCAAAGTCTGGCACAATCAAGGCTGTCATTGTCTCAATTGAGTATGTATCCTGTTTTGCCCACAAACAAGCCGTCATGGATGGATTCATGGATGCTATGATGCCGAGGCGCGGACGAGCCTCGTACTCGTACCTATGCATCCACCTTCAGAAGATCATGGAAGCCTTTCAGGGGTCTTGCTTCATGTTTTCAGACCCTGACGATGTCTGGGACAATCAACGTCGAAAAGAAACCAAATTGCTACATGTACACATATGTACGGAGTATGTATGTAGTGATTTGCGAAGCACATCTCCAGGGTAGCCAGGGTGAACAACCGGATCAATCCAATCACATGATTGAGCACGTGACTCTCTGTTTTCGCGATCATCAAAGCCGGCGAGATTCAGGGAATCGCGATCTCTGAGCTTCATCGCGCATGCAGCGCCCGTCTGAAGCTCGCCCTGCATCGACATGATGATGTTGGATAGGATGTCGTTCCAACAATACAACGATTCCTGGCATTGTGCCATGAAATACAGGTCCATTTCCGCCGTCTCATCAATTTGGAGACACAGTCCCGTGTGTTGGCGCATCTCGACAGTGCCGCTACCTCTGTTAGTGGTGCTTTCTCGAGACTTCAAATTCAAAAGTCGCCTCCCTGCACAAGCAGATTCGCCATCTCCCACCATCCATCAAACCTCCTCCCTCATGCCCACTCACGACGAATCTCTCTCTTTTGGAGACCCTTGTTTGATGATTTCATGAAGTTCGCGTGTTCATTTTAAAAGAGAAAGGAAGAGAAAAGTCATCTGGGAGACAGGCCCCTGCCGTTAAGTTGGCTTCTCTACTCCTTAGTCGCTGGCCTTCTCGGGCTCTCCTCCTCGCCTTCAGGAGATCCTTGGCCACCTTCGCGATGCCGTCCAAGCGAGCACTTCCCGGCCCTGTCGCCGGCCCGCCCGCGAAGATGGTGCGTCGCAGCGCGCGAAACATGAGCGTCTTGGTCCAGCAGGAGGACGGGAGTACCGTCAAATTCCAGGGGTCCGAGTTCGAGGAGACTATCATGGGGTCGGGAATCGTGGACCAGCATCACATAGATGGCCCCGTGCGACCGCAGATGCTCGTGGAAGAGTTGTCATCAGGCATATCTGATCTTGATGGCGAGACTCCCCCAGCATCTGAGTTTGAAAGTCCGCCTAGAGCAAAGCCAAAGAAGAAGAAGAAGAAGACGACAACGGATAAGAAGAAGACAACAAAGTCCTCAGATACGACGGCCAGTGCCAAGCAGAAAGACAAAGCCACTACAAAGTCCAAATTGAAGCCCAAGAAGGAGAAATCGGCTGAGGCTGTCGAGGATGGCGATGGCCAGAGTGGGCCGGAGGAAGAAGCCGAAGCTGAGGTGGTGGTTGAGCGGGCTGCAAAGAGGACCCCAGCAGTGAACAGTGACTATCTACCACTGCCGTGGAAAGGTCGTCTTGGCTACGTGAGCTGAGCCTATCCCAGAATTTGAGATTTTCCGGGATGGCGGGGGAGCATTCGTCGCTGACAGCTGGCAGGCTTGCTTGAACACCTACCTGCGGGCGTCCAACCCGCCGGTCTTCACTTCGAGGACGTGCAGGATTGCATCAATCTTGGATCACAGATATCCCCTCCAGGATCCCACGCAGCCCGAACACGCCACCAAGAACCGGCCAGACAAGACACAGGAGCCCGATTTCCAACGGGGCATCAAGTTCGCGCAGGACCTCGGGCTCGCCAACGCCAAGGATATCCCCAAGATGCTCCGCTGGAACGACCGCTACGGCATCAAGTTTCTGCGCCTAAGCAGCGAGATGTTCCCCTTTGCGAGCCATGCCGAGTACGGCTATCGCCTGGCTCCCTTTGCGGCCGAGGCGCTCGAGGAGGCTGGCCGCGTGGCCGCCGAGCTGGGCCACCGGCTGACCACCCACCCGGGCCAGTACACGCAGATCGCGAGCCCGCGCAACGAGGTCGTCACCGCCGCCTTCCGGGACCTCGAGTACCACGACGAGATGCTCTCGCTACTGAAGTTGCCCGAGCAGCAGGACAGGGACGCCATCATGGTGCTGCACATGGGCGGCGTCTACGGCGACAGAGCGAGCACGCTGGACCGTTTCCGGGAGAACTACGCGCGGCTGCCCGCGAGAATCAAGAGGCGGCTCGTGCTGGAGAACGACGATGTGTCGTGGAGCGTGCACGACCTGCTCCCGATCTGCGAGGAGCTCAACATCCCAATGGTGCTGGACTTCCACCACAACAACATCATCTTCGACGCGACGCAGATCCGCGAGGGCACGCTGGACATCATGGGCCTGTACGAGCGCATCAAGAGGACGTGGACGCGCAAGGGGATCACACAGAAGATGCACTACAGCGAGCCGACGGCCGGGGCCGTCACGCCGCGGGACCGACGCAAGCACTCCGCCCGGGTGAGGATCCTCCCGCCGTGCGAACCGACCATGGACCTGATGATCGAGGCGAAGGATAAGGAGCAGGCGGTGTTTGAGCTCATGAGGACGTACAAGCTGCCCGGGTGGCACATGATCAACGATATGGTGCCGCACGAGAGGGAGGACGAGCCAAGGAGGCCTGCTGCGATCCAGGCTTTGAAGAAGGCGAAGAAGACCAAAGCAAAGCAGCAGCAGCAGCAGCAGCAGAAGCAAAAGGATGAATATGAAGGTGATGCTCTAGACGTCGTGGAAGAAAAGGAGGAGGAGGTGATCGAGAGGGTCATCAGCCCGGAAGATTTTGGAATGGGAGGGCCGCTGAATAGAGTTTACTGGCCTGAGGGGATGGAGGATTGGCTGAGGCCGAAGAAGAGGGAGGTGAAGCCCAAGAAGAAGGAGGAGGATGGTTCGGGGGAGACGCAGGCGGTAAAAGAGGAGGTCAGCGATGTTGAGTAGAACATCGTCTTAGAGCAATCTCTACTTCCCGCTCAACAGACGCAGAATTCTGATCTGACAAGAGAAAAAAAAGGAGCAGCAGCAGCAGCAGAAGAAGAAGAAGAAGATGATGACAGGCAGAGGACACATCCGAGAACCACAAGGCATGGATCACGTACTGTGCGAAGATTTCATCACACTGTCTACAGGCGCCCCAAAAATTCGTGACGCACTGTGCTCTGACCTCGGATGAGATTTTCAGACATCAACGAGTCTTCTTATTCACGACGGGAGAGAAAATCCATCGCGATCCTCGAATTGGACTCCAAGATTCAAAGACCAACGGTTACGGACCTGAAGGACTCATAGATTCAAATATCGGAGAAATTCAGAGACTCATAGATACGAAGACCGTGGACACAGAGACACAGACGCAGAGAGACAGACGCAGAGACAGACGCAGACTCACTTCAGCATGCGTCCCAGTCCATCTTCGGTTGCGGCGAGACCGCCGGCTACTTCTGACGACGCGCATTTCCACAGCGAGACGGACGAGTTCCTAAGGTGGTTCCTGGTCTTCCCTGGCACGACCTTTTCCGACTCCATCCAGATCGTGGACCTGAGATGGCGCAACGCGGGGCGCGGCATCGGTATGTCTGGCGAGCCCCGTAACCCCTTCTCTCTCACCATCTTTCCCATTTTCTCTCTGTTCTTTTCACCAAAGAGATATTCACATCCTCAATCCAACTTTCTCATTGAGAAATTCGCATCTGCTAATACCCATGTACAATCCTCAGTGGCCACGACCGACATCCCCGCAGACGCGGTCCTCTTCACCATCCCCCGCGGCATGATCCTCAACGCGGAGACCTTCCCCCAGCAGCCCCGCCAAGACGCCCTCCTGCGCGCCTTCCACTCCGAGCACAGCGCCGCGGGCCCCTGGCCCTCCATGATCATGATGCTCATGGCGGAGTGGTTCGAGGGCGAGCGCAGCCGCTTCGCGCCGTACCTGGACGTCCTGCCGACGCGCTTCGAGACGCCCATGTTCTGGAGCGAGGGGGAGCTCGCGGAGCTGCAGGCCAGCGCTGCGAGGGGCAAGATCGGCAAGGAGGATGCGGAGAGGATGTTTGGTGAGACGATTGTTCCGTTTGTGCGGGGGCATGGGGCGAGCTTTGAAGGGAGTGAGGGATGGTCGGATGAGGAGCTGGTGGGGCTGGCGCATAGGATGGGGAGTACGTTGATGGCATATGCGTTCGATTTGGAGGGCGAGAAAGAGAGGGAGAAGGAGAAGGAGAGGGAGGAGGATGAGGAGTGGGAGGAGGATGAGGAGGAAAGTGAGTCGATGATGGGGATGGTGCCGATGGCGGATATATTGAATGCGGATGCCGAGTTCAATGTGAGTGCCCTCTACCCCCTTTTCTTTTGGTTGTTGAAGGGAGATGGAAATCGGTGGTGTACGATGGCTGACATTTTTCCACAGGCGCATGTGGTCCATGAACCGACCTGCTTGACGGTCAGGAGTTTGAGGCCGATCAAGACCGGCGAGGAGGTGCTCAACTACTACGGCGCGCATCCGAACTCGGAGCTCCTCCGGCGGTACGGCTACGTGAGCGCGAAGCACGCGCGCTACGATGTTGTTGAATTGCCGTGGAGCAGCGTCGAGGCGGCTGTTTCGACGGTTCTGGATTTGACTCCTGAGCAAGCAGCCCAAGCGGTAAGATGGAGCCCAGCCCCCTTGAGTTTCTCTTCCTCCCCCCCTCTACCTCCCCCTTGCCTCCCCACACCCGACCCACTTCATCTTTTTTTCAATTCTTTCCCCTCGGTCCGCATCTGCCTTGTTTCTCAACGTCTGACATCCCCCAGCATCAACTTCTGGTATCCAAAATTGAAGACGAGGGCGGCGAGTTAGAAGACGCCTTCGTCCTCGAGCGGCAATGCGACGACCCCAATCCCGACGGGACATTTCCCAACGAGCCCTCCTTCGCAGGCGCCCCCGACGAGCTCGACGAGCAGCTCAAGATGCTGCTCAAGGCCGTGCGCAAGCTCGACTCGTCGCTCGCCGCCCCGGAGAAGCGCAAGCGCGAGCACGTCCACGCCGCGGCGATGCTTGCGGCCATTGCGGCCGTGGAGGCGCGGTACCCGACTAGCCTGGTCGACGATGAGCGGCTGCTGCGCGAGGGGGAGGGGGCCGAGAACGTCCCTGCGAGGATGCGCATGGCGGCGATGGTGCGATGGGGGGAGAAGAAGCTCTTGAGAGAGGCGAGGGATTTTTATGCGGCCGCGGATGGGGATGAGGATGTGGATATGGGCGGGGATGAGGGGAACCATAAGAGGCGGAGAAGAGATTGATACTACTTTGCTAATTGGTGATGCCTAGAGAATTGATGTGGATAGAGAATGGGTTGAATAGAGGTGATGGGCTTGCTTTTCGCGCCTCAAATGGAGAGAGCGATCATGAGCATTATGACATGTTGAGTGACCGAAAGTCATGGCACAGAGATCGAGCCCCCCAAGAATCAAAAGCTGCAGACTATCCCACTCTGTTGGAGGATTA
Source organism: Escovopsis sp. TC (assembly GCA_003055185.1). Classification (NCBI taxonomy): domain Eukaryota; kingdom Fungi; phylum Ascomycota; class Sordariomycetes; order Hypocreales; family Hypocreaceae; genus Escovopsis; species Escovopsis sp. TC. Next base: position 840,285 of record NIGD01000004.1, on the reverse strand, counting down.
TGAGAGAGTTCATCCCTGGGAAGGATCCTGTTGATACAGAAGCTCTCGCGATACGCCCTTGCGTGTAGAAGCATGGGACGCCATACGAGATTTTTACCTGTGAGATTGGTAGCATGTAGGGAGGCATTGCGATGACAAGCGCGCGTGAAGGGCCATCGACCATTCAGAACACAGTCTCTGGCAGTGGCACCGATGCAAGTTGCACGGGTAGTTTTGCGGCATGTAGTCAACGATCTAGTCGCGGTCGTCGTCCTGTTCCTGCAGACTTCTAGAGGTGTTGATGACAGCATCGACGGAAAACGGGCGCGGTTCTTCTGTGTGACGTCAGGTCGTCAACCCCTGTCCTGCGCAGGGGCTTCATCGCGAGCGATCCTCGCGGCTCCTTACTGGATGATCTGCCTTGCTCGGCGGTAGTTCTTGCATGGTTTTCGCTGTGCACACGATCTTGAGGCCTTGCGTTGTTGAGATGGGAGTCTTGATCAGTTTTCTCACTGCGGCCTCATCAAGTCAGGTCACTTCACGGGCACATCGTCAAGTTTCAATATGGCGCTGATTATGGATTGAATATCGTGACTCGCTATCATTAAACGGCATCTGGTAATCGCACGGCAATGTCGCCCGATTGTGTGATGTAACGGACCCAGGGAAGGGAGGGGTATTGCAGCTGTGATCTTGTTAATATTTGCCCCTATTTGGTCTCGAGAAAAAGAAAAAGTGGGGGAGGGGGGCTTCCAAAATGAGAAAGTCTCACCTTTGGCTCCGTGATCTTGAGATATCGCACTTGAATGCCGCTCGTAGTGAAATAAGGAATCTCAAACTTGACCTGGATGGGCCGCTTCGCCCCCTTGGCCCCAAGCCCGCCCATGCTGCCTCCAAAGCCTCCCGTCATGCCGCCACCGTGCTCATCGTCGCCACGCACGCTGGGCAGGCCGAGCTCAGCGCGCATGAGGAACTCCTTGTTGCCGCCGAACTGCTTGATCTTCCAGACAATGGCGCTCTGCTCCGGGGCGTAGTGGACGGAGCCGATGTTGGTCCTGAAGCGGGGGGAGTCTGCGTCGTCGGGGACGGGGACGATGATCTCGACGTTGTTGGCCGTGCTGCGGCGCTTGAACTGAGCCTTGGCCTTGAGCATGTACTCGATGCGGGACCCGGAGTGGGACTCGACGAGGCACTCGACCCAGATGAGGGGTTTGACCTGGGTGTTGAGGCGGTAGGACATGAGCTCGAATTCGCCGTCGGGCGGGATGAAGGAGATGGTGCGGTCGTTCTCGAAGCGCGAGAGGCGCACGCACTGGTGGAATTTGACGTCCTCCATCTCGATGGCCTTGCCGCGGGTGGTGCGGCCGGTCGTCTCGAACATGACCTTGTCGTTGAGGCCGAGCCGCAGCTCGGGCATGCCGCTGAGGTAGCACTTCATCTTGATGGCGCCGAGGATCTCGCTGCGCAGCACGTTGCCGTTGGCGCTTACGAGCAGGTTGAGGCTCTCGACGACGTCAAGGAAGACCTCGTTCTTGCGGTACCGGATGCCCTCGGAGCGCCACGAGACGGCGTTGGTCACGGCGATGGGCGGGCGCGCCTGGATCTCGAGCTTGTGCGACTCCTGCGTGATGTACTCCTGCAGGATCTTGGACTCGGTCGTCTGTGGGTACCCGAAGTCCATCATCTCGTCGAGGAGCTCGTAGATGACGACGAAGTTGTCCCGGATGGACTCCTCCTCGAGCGCCTTGAAGTACTCGGTGAAGACCTCGACGATCTTGTGGAGGAAGAGGAGGATCTCGGCGGCGTTGGTGTTGCGCTTCGTGAGGGCGAGGAGGTAGAGGTTGTTGTGTCGGATGTAGAGATACTGCGCGATGGCGTCAGTCCTTCTGGTGGTTTCTTCCTTCGGGGGGGGGGGGG
>NIGD01000004.1:810003-832916 GCA_003055185.1 Escovopsis sp. TC | reverse complement strand
TTGTGTATACGAGACAGCCCTCCAACCGTCCCACGGGCCTGTCCCCCCCCTCTCGGCCCCCCGAAACACGGGCATCAACCCCAGGCCACAGGCTATTGTCTAGACCCCTCCTAGTGGTCTCAGGTCCTTTCCCTCGCCCTCTGAGCCTCGAAGGGGTTTCGATTCGTGCCGGCCGCCCCCTCGACACCGCCTTGCCCGTCGATGCAGAACATACGCATTACGAGTACCGGTACATACAGATTACCAGGCAGTCTGTACGAGGAGCACGGAGTACTCTTGGGAGTACGAGAGGGTCAATTACAGGTAGGAATATCCGTTGTACGAGTAGTGGTCGTGCTCGTACGGGTACGAGTACAATGGCGCTCTCGGTTCACCCCATTGACTGATCCCAGCCCTGGTCCCATTGCGCTCGCACAGGCCCTGAGCTGGCATCCATTGGGGGGCCTCGCCCGACTCGACTCGACATGGATCGCAAGCACGAGAATCACATGCTCGCTTCGGCCAACAAAGAGAGCCGCCAGCACCTCCACCACCACCACCACCACCACCACCACAACCACAACCACCACAATCACAACCGCCACAACCACGACCGAGCCCAGCTCAACCACAACCGCCTCCGGCGCAGTCTCTTTCTCGCAGGCGAAACCGCCCTCGCCCTTTACCACGACTCGCCCTTGGGCTCCTTCCACGAGCATTCACCTTCCTCTTCCGCCTCCTCTTCCCCTGCTCCTTTCCCCCCTCGTCGTCGTCCTCTTCCCCCTCCTCTTTCTCCTTTTCTTCCTCCTCTCGACAGTCTATTGGGGGCTGCTGTCGCCGCCGCCGCCACCACTCCAACCACTCCCACTCCCACCACTAATACCACCACCTCGACTCTTTCTCCTCTTCAGCATCTTGCGCTTTCGCTCAAGCGAGCCGCTTCCCAAGAGCTCGGCTCCGGTCAGATGCAGGCGCACGCGCAGATGCAGGCGCACGCGCACGAGCAGCAGCAGCAGCAGCAGCAGCCGCGGCCAGCGCCAACAGCAACGCCAACGCCCTCTCGATCCTTGCCGCCCCCGTCATACGAGCAGATTGCGCCCTCTTCGGCCGATGCGCGCGCGCAACATCATCATCACCAGCTCCCGCCCCTGGCCGCGACGACCACATTGACGAACACCACAACACCGAGTGCAGACCTCGAATTCACGCTGTCTCCTCTAAACCACAACAACATCATCAACCACATGAACCGCAGCCGCATCAGTGATACTCGCATCAGCAGCGATCGCGGCAATAATTGCAATAGCAACAGCAACAGCAACAACAGCACCCATCGCCACCACCTCGACAACCTCAACAGCGCCGCGTCAAATGGTGGCAATGGCACAACGCTGCCCTCGCTGAGGACCATCACAAGCGATATCCCATTCCACCGCCTCCCGCCACCTCGCTGGCCTGCGTACAATCCCGCTCCCAGCTCCACGTCCTCCGTTGCCGCCTCTACCCCTTCCAACACCGGCTCTTACAGACACTCACCGATGTTCATGCCAGACAGCCCGGCCGCGACGCCTGTGGAAATGGACGCTGGCGCATCGGGCGCAGGAGTAAACGCCTCTTCCTCTTCGCCAGACCGTTTCTCTTACCAAGGCACGCCCACACCGAGCAGCGTCACCCTCGACGACCCGGACGTGCGACTCGCCGCCGAGGCGCTCGGTGATCTCAAAGCTGGTGAGCATTTCTTTCTGACCATCACATCTAATGAATTCCCCCCCCCCTCTCCTTCTTCCCTCCGTGAAGAAATAAATCCTACAGGGCGCTTGCGATCTTTGTGCTTGATCGAGGACCAACCCAAATTTCTAGATTTCGTCTCGTCACCTCCTACTTTCCCGCATCTCAATACTTTGCCTGCTCCTCCGTACGGCTCGACATCTCGACACTCGTCTCGTCCGAGATCTCCAAAACCGGAGCCTCTTCTCTCTCTGCTCACGACCTCCCATCCACTCGTCGCATCAACCCTCGGCGGCGCGAGCTCCGTCTACGGCGGCGCCAAGAACTTCTCTCCGCGCTTCAAGTCCGGTGCCGAGTACGTCGAGGGCTACCTTACCCCTTTGGCCAACACCGTCAACTCGGTCGGCCGTGCCACTGGTGTCGAGGGCGGCGTGCGATGGTTCCTGGGCGGAAACCGCCGTCGCTCTACGGGCCCGACCTCGGATCCCGCCCACGAGGGCTCGACGAAGCGTAGGAGGACGGGCGCCGGCGGCGAGGCCATCGACTCGCCCGAGCTACGCGCCTTTGACGACTCGGCGGCCGCCTTCGCGCTGCCCCGCACGCCGCGCCGCCTCTCATCGACCAGCACCATGGACTCGCTACCCGCGTACGACGATATGCGCTCGCCCGCATACACCGAGGTGGCGGCCCCCACCCACCCGAAGCCGCACATGAGGCATCAACAGCGGTGGCCCGCGCGGCTGATCACATCGACATCCGGTCTGAGCATTGCCATGAGCGCAGAGAGCCTGCGCAGCTTGAAGTACTGCCTGCGATGGCTGCGGTGGGCTAACGACCACCTCAATCACGTCATCCTCATGCTGAAACACGCGCTCGAGGAGTACGAAAAAGCGTCCGAAAAGGCTCACGCGGAGGGCGACGGCGAAAGCGACGGCGACGGAAGCGGCCGCGGCCGAGGCGAAGGCTACAGTGAAAGCCGTGATGGAATGGACGTGGATCAGGGAAGCGGCAGCACGCGCGACGGCAGCAGGGCCCCGCCGCAGCCCTCGCGAACCGAGATTGCGGCGCGCATCAACACGCTCAAGCACGACGTGGTCAAGACTCTGCAGGACGTCATCAGCACCGTATCCAAGTACGCGGGAGCTGGGCTGCCGGAGAACGCGCGCGACCTCGTCCGCCGACACCTGACAAGCCTGCCGAAGCGCTATCTCCTCGCGACGCAGTCGGACGCGGCCAGGAAGGGCAGCAACGGCAGCGGCAGCGGCAGCGGGAACGAACGGAAGCCCTCGCTGGAGGAGAGCGCGCAGAAAATGCTTCTTCTGGCCAAGGAAGGGCTCGATATCGTGGCCCAGGTCAGCGGTGTGCTTGACGGGACGATCGTGAGCGCGGAGCAGTGGTGCGATAGCCTCGGACGCAAGAGGCAGAACGACGAAGACGACCACGATGATAAGACGGATGGGCGGGAACCCCCGCGGGAACCTCAGGAGCCGCGTGACGTGAAGATGGGGTGAGGCATAATATGCTCGAAACGATTTGAAAACACTCGAGCGTGAAGTGGGCATGGCACATCTATGCCGACGGAATGAAGACGACGACGCAGAAGACGACGAAACAGGAGACGAGACAACATGGAAAAAGAAAAGGGGAAAAAAAGAAGTGAGAAAGGGGGCAGAGAACCCCTGCGGCAACAGAACCCTAACCTGGAGAGGTCATTTTTCACCTTCCAAAAGCAACGATCTTTATGGTCGATACGCGCGATCTCGACACTCGATTTGCGATCCCCTCGAGAGGGAAAAAAAAGCAATCGCTAGAGGGGCAAATTAGAAGGCTGCGAGGCACCCAGTCCCTTGACTTTTCTACCCAGTACCCTCTATGTATGGCGAGGCCTTGACTTTTTTATCCAGTACCCCCTATGTATGTTGTGGCTTTTGGCGGTCCTTCTTGGCGATTTGCCATCAAAAGTTGGCTTTTACGTTTGTTTTGATCCTTGCTGCCTTTTTCTTCTTACCCCTCTTCCTCTTCCCCTCGCCCTTCTTTCGACTTTTCCTTATTTTCTTCTTGTTGTTCTTCGTTCGGCTCCACGATGACCTTTATTCTACGTCTGTCTCACGACCGTCTTGTGGTTTCTGTACGGAGCCGCTAATTGTCTGCTTTACCCCCCCCCCTCGTTCTGTGCTGGGGTAGAGACGCCTATGAGGAATCGGGGTTTTGTTTTGAGTGTGAGGGGGGTCCCCCGCGGGCTAGGCCGCGCCCGTGTGTATATTTTTACGAAGATACGCGAGAAGCCTGATTATCGAGAGTCGAGTCGATTCCTGTTCGTAGGTGTATGAGGGAATGAAATCGCTTTGATGCGCGTGCGGACCCTTGACGTTTGGGGGGACGTGAGTTTGGGAAGAACATGGTTCGAGTAGGGGAGGGGAGGGTACGATGGCCGGCTCTTGAGCGACCAGGTTGGCTGGACGAAAGAGTGTGATTTATGTAGTGCGATGCTTGGAGCGGATTATCGAGATTTGAGACGCGAGTTTGATTGACTTTTTGGGGAAGAGGGATAAGAGGGGAGGAGGAGGAGAAGGGTAAGGAAGTTGACGTTTTGTACGATAGCTGGTGTTGTGAAGATGGATTTCTCCTGTGCAAAGTTCAAAGGGGAAAGGAGGTCGCGCTTCCCTCTCAAAACAATTCATTTTGCAACATATCCCTCTCACGATGAATCTGTCTTCTCCAGACATCTTTTGTGATATTGCCCTCATGAGAAATGGGGTGTGAGAGAGGGGGGCAGGTTCCTGGAAGAGGGGACAGAATGAGGGGTTAGCTTGGAAGGGAACCTTTGGGGTTTCGTGAGCGACTCGGGGAAGCAGGCGGAGGTCCTTCTTGATGTCAGTTCGCACTACCTACGTATGGATGCCCTTTTTGGGAAATGTGCTTGGTCTTGGTCGGGGGGAAGGATCTCGACCCTAAGTGTTTCTCTGTTGTAATTCCAATGTTCGCGACGACCTGGTAGAGGTTGATATGGTTATGTGCTGTATCTTATTCCTGTTCGCGAAGACTCCGTCAAGGTATCCATGGATCTGGCCCTCGGTTGATGAGGGGAAAGGCAGTGCTGTTGGTCTATTCATCATTCAAAGGAGAAGAGGTAGAGTGGATTCGGCCTCTTTCCTTGAACAAATAGGGGATGGCTCAGTTGCTCTTCTCATGTTGGCGAAGCAATGCAGGGCTTGGGTATGTGCTTACTTTTCACTACGAATTCTTCAAGATTCTTCTAATGGGCCTTCGAAGCTTGGAAAAGTCGACTCTTCTCTGTGACAACGTAGAGCCTTACAAGGCCGTTTTGCTGGGAAGATATTTATAGACGCTTCTTCAAGTGTGTTCTCAGACGTGTTGGGATACCGAATGGTGACAGCCTTTCCATTTCCCATGAAGAGAGAAAGAGGATGGGAGTGCGACGCTCCCAAAACGACTGTTTCTGCCTACTACTACTACTACTACTACGGAGTACTACTACTACTACGGAGTACTAAGTAAGGTAGTACTACTAGTCCTTCGAGTACGGTATTGACTAGATCTATCGCAGGACGTGCCTTCCCGGAAGCGCGAGGCGTTACCGCTGGGGAAGGTGCACATGAGAGACGAACGCAAGCTTTCGCGGGAAGGAGCTCCGGGCACGTGAGGCGGCTCATCAGGAAGGAGCTGCTCGGGATGAAGGGGAAATTCAGGCGGCAGGAGCGGGCGACGAGAAAGAGCGGGCGCGATCACGAGAGTCGACTCCAGACATCGGGAGATCAGGGGCCTCGAAAAACCGAGAGGGCAGACGATGCTCAGCATTCCCTCAGTAGGTCCCGATCCATGGATCCCTTCATGGAGATTCTGTCATGGACAGATCGCGGGTGCGATTGCGGGCCCCCAGGAAAAGACGGGAACTACCCCCTGGGGCCATGTTCTAGAACTCTTAGCCGTGAGTCTCGCCCTTCCCGCAAGGGAGTTGCCGCCGCGCCCCGCATCCACAAAAGGGAGAGGGGGAGCAGGATCCGTCCCGCGCTGGCGGTCTCGGATGGCGTCCGACGGATCCGATGCTGAAGGAATCATTCTCGTTGGACTCGACTGGGGAAGAAGCCTACAGAGCTAACCCAAGCCTTGCATGTGCTCATGACAGGATGCTGCGTCACCGTGCCATACCACAGAGGAATGCTCGATACCTTCAACTGAGAGTACATCGATGACACTCGGCGCCATGGAGGGGCAGAGAGCTCCCCCGATCGATCCCGAGACGTCAACTGCCAATCATGCTGCGGCGAAAAGGCCCGGGAATGACATGGCTACGCTCTCGTCGAGGGACCCCTATGAATAAAAAGGCCGAGGGGGACCCGCGGCTCGCCTCACATGCTCGCGAGGAGCACCGAGAAGCCACCCTCTCACACGGACGAGACGCACGATGCCTCGCCTCACACAGCTTTTCAAGAAAAAGACGGAGAAGGAGGGGGAGCCCGCGGCCGCGGGGTACCCCGAGACCTTCACCGGGTTCTGCGTCGACAGCCCCAAGACGTGGAACCAGTTCCACAAGGCAGTGATCAAGCCGAAGCCGTTTGGCGACCACGACGTGGACATCGCGATCGAGGCGTGCGGCGTGTGCGGCTCGGACGTGCACGTCCTGACGGGCGGCTGGGGCCACTTCGAGGGCCCGCTGTGCGTCGGGCACGAGATCGTCGGCCGGGCGATGCGCGTCGGCGAGCACGTCAAGGACATCAAGGAGGGCGACCGGGTCGGCGTCGGCGCGCAGATCTACGCGTGCCTCGAGTGCGACCTGTGCAAGGCCAAGAACGAGAACTACTGCGCCTCGCAGGTCGGCACCTACAACGACAAGTACCCGGACGGGAGCTTCGCCCAGGGCGGCTTCGCCTCGCACATCCGCGCGCACGAGTACTTCACCTTCAAAATCCCCGACGCGCTCGAGACCAAGGACGCGGCGCCGCTGCTGTGCGCCGGCATCACGACGTACTCGCCCCTCGTGCGGGCCAAGGTCGGCCCCGGCATGGACGTTGCGATCCTCGGCATCGGCGGCCTCGGCCACCTGGGCCTGCAGTGGGCGCGCGCCATGGGCGCCAACGTCTACGCCTTCAGCCACTCGCCCGACAAGGTCGACGACTGCAAGAAGCTCGGCGCGCGCGAGGTCATCCTCACCAACAAGAAGGACTGGTCGCGCTCCTGGAAGCACCGCTTCGACTACATCCTCAACTGCTCCGACATGACGGACAAGTTCGACATCCCGGACTACCTGTCCGTGCTGCGGCCGGGCGGGGAGTTCCACATGGTCGGCATCGGCGACTACAACCTCCCCCAGATGTCCATCTTCACCTACACGGGGCTCGGGGTCAAGATGTCCGGGAGCCACATCGGGAACCGGCAGGAGATGGAGGAGATGCTGCAGCTGGCGGCGGACAAGGACATCAAGCCGTGGGTCGAGGAGCTGCCGCTCTCGGAGAAGGGCTGCAAGGAGGCGATGGAGCGCGTGCACGAGAACAAGGTGCACTACCGCTTTACGATGACGGGCTACGACAAGGCGTTTGGGCGGTAGAGGAGGAGGAGAGATGAGTACTGGGTAGAAGGAAAAGGGGAAGAAATGGGAATGTAATGCTCTGTAATGTAATGAGGCAACAAGCAGGTGGGTGGGGGGATATCCAAGCGTCGACGACGATTAAATTGATTGCATTTTCTTTGAATATGAATGAGAATTGTTGGGAGAGATCTTATGAGGGCGAAAAAGAGCATAAAATTTCGAAAGAGAGCTCTCAGCAACATAGAGCACCATGATCAACATCACAGTCACGGGGAAGAGCACGACAAAATCTGTCAAAAGCCCTTTTTCTGTGCGTCAGCCGCCAAGCTCCTGTCTACTGCAGAGCCTTCAGGAGCTCCTCGCCCATCGGCCTCGCCGAGTTCGGGTTCTGCCCCGAGATCAAGTTCCCATCCCGCACGACCTTCGCCTCCCACGGCTTCTCCGCCTTCACAAACCTCGCCCCCTGGTCCAGCAGCGCCGTCTCCACCAGCACGGGCAGGTTCTTCGTCCACCCGACAATGTCCTCCTCCTCGTTCGTGAAGCCGGTGACCTCTTTATCTTTCACGAGGGGCACGCCGTTGATCTCGACCTTGGCGAAGACGATGGGCCCGTGGCAGACGGCGGCGACGGGCTTGCCGGCGGCGTAGAACTCGGCGATGAGCTGGATGGAGGCCGGGTCGTCGTAGAGGTCGAAGTCGGGGCCGTGGCCGCCGGGGTAGAAGATGGCGTCGAACTCGGCGGAGCGGCCGAGGAAGGAGGCGAGCGGGAGGGTGTGGCTCCAGAGGTCGGAGTGGTCGGCGAGGAAGGAGGCGGATTCGGGGTCGGCGGCGTAGGCGGTGACGGAGTCGGGGGAGATGGGGGCGGGGCCGCCGCGGGGGGAGGCGATGACGAATTCGCAGTGGGGGGCGAGGACGTAGTAGGGGTGGGCGAATTCGGGCTGAGAAGAAGGATGGATGAGTGGTTTGCTCAGTTGGTTTCGGGAGGGGGGAGAGTGAGAGATGAGGGAGGATGATGATGAGGGAGGATGATGAAGAGGGAGGACGATGATGAGGGGTAAAGATGAGAGGTTTCAAGATGAGGGTTTCAGGATGAGGGGTGAGATGATGGATGAGGAGCAGAGATGAGAAGCAGAGATGAGAAGCAGAGGCGAGCGATGAGAGGAATGGATGAGGGGCAGACATGAGGGGTAAGTTGAGGGGTGAGATGATGGATGAGGGGCAGAGGTAGAGGCATAGCTGAGGGGCAGAGGTGGACGTACGAGGTACCAGCCGGTGGCCATGCCGGACGCCTCGTCCTTGGCGTGGGAGGTGAGGACGACGAGGATCTTCTTGGCCATGGCTGCGGTGGATACGCGAAGGGGAGTGTTCAACGAATTGGCTGAAGGTCGAGGTTGAGGGTCGGGGTTGCGTTCGAGATCAAGTTCGAAATTCAAGTTCGGTTGAGTTCGAGGTGGGGATCTCGGTCCCTGATACGGAGTACTCCGTACATGTATTTATCATCTGCCGGCATCCACTACGGATCACTTCTCTCCATGCCCTGCGGAGTGTTCTGAGATTGATTACATGTACAGAGCAACCCCCGCCCCTCGAGCTCCGGAAACACAGGATTCCGAGGAGCTGCTGACGGCGTGCTGCGGGCCACACATGCGTCGACCAATGGATCCATCTCCTGTCCACGTTCGGTGCTGCAAGTAGACGGATCCAGCCCGCTTGGACTCGTTCTGGGAATGCGGAGCTGTCGGGGATCCATTCGTTGAACGCCTCTCTGTGTGTGACTACATAATGAGAGCGGGAGAGCGGGAGGGGACATGAGGGTGAACGCATAGCGACATCATCATGTGTGCCGCTGTGTGGGGACAGGTGAAGGAAGAGGAGTCCGGATCTTTACTCGTAGGATCCCTGCATGCGGGTGCGGTGATGGATTGGGGACTTCGGCGGCTTCGCCCTGGTGGCATGGATAGGTTCGAGATGCCGAGGGCGGGATGCAGGTGAGCGGAGGAAATCCTGCTCCCGGGATGAATGACTTCGAAAGCAGTTGGATGTCGATGGCTCGGGAGGGTGATTTGTCATCGGGCGGTGGAGATGGGATGGATCACCGCATGAGTCACGATGCATTCGGATCGGGTAATTCAAATACGACTGCGAGAACGAGACCAGATCGAAGCTTCGTGTGGTGGTCGAGTCGTGGTGCTTCCTGGCGAAGACCAAGCTTGAAGCTCAAAAATGAAGCTGAAGCTGGATGGAGTTTGCATGTGATCATTGATTGATGATGCTCTTGCTTCTTGCTACAGGGTAGGTGAAATGTCGTCCGTCGCCAGAAGCGTGATTATGTCAGCAGGTAGACGCCGGAACGCGAGCATCGCCGGCGTCTTTCTCGGGTTGAGAGTGGATGACCGAGTCTGGTGTGAATGGGGAGATCACATAGCATCCATGGCATTCTAGAATTGGCGAGGGGAGGCTGAAGTTGATCAAGAGAATGCCGCTGCATTCGAGCAATACCTCGAAGGGGGCAAAGGCCTTCTGAGCACTCCGTACTCATACTACGTGTAGTGGAAGTCGGAGCATCAGAGATCTGCAAGGAATGGGGATCAGACGGATAGAAGTGTACCTTGGGGAACATCCAGCACCAGACCGAGGACCGGCCTCTCGAGGTACTGACATGTACTCGTTCTGTCTGCGGCACTGCGGAACGTTCCGCCCTTGACGCAGCATCTCGTCACCTCAATCGTCGGCCTCACTCTCAACGCTCCACTTTCGCTTCTCGACCTCAACCTCAACCCCAACCACAACCACGCCCCAATCGCAATCACAGTCGCGCTGCCCACCCCACGACAACCTCTCCCCTCCTCTATCCTCGCACCCGTCAATATTCAGTGACCCAGGCGCGACCCCCCGACCCCCCCCGCCAGCCATGGCCAACGAGATCCCCAAGCTGGTATGGAACTCGGAGAACGTCAAGGACGTCGCCGAGTCCGTCGGCATCGGGAACATGGGCGAGGAGGCCCTCAAGGCCCTCACCCAGGACGTCGAGTACCGCATCGGCCAGGTCATCGTCGAGGCGCTGCGCCTCATGCGCGCCGCGCGCAGGACCACCATGACCGTCAACGACGTCGCCCTCGCGCTCAGGGTGCTCGACGCCGAGCCGCTCTACGGCTACGACTCGACGCGCCCGCTGCGCTACGGCGAGGCGAGCCTCGGGCCGGGGCAGCCGCTGTTCTACATCGAGGACGAGGAGGTCGACTTTGAGAAGCTGATTAACGCGCCGCTGCCCAAGGTCCCCCGGGATATGAACTTCACCGGTGGGTTTGCCTCCGCATTCGCCTGGGAAAAAAAGAGAGAAGGGAAAGGAAGAGAAGAACATGATATGAGAGAGAGAGAGAGAGAGAGAGAGAGAGAGAAGGAAAAGGTGCACAGGGCTAACTGCTTCCAGCACACTGGCTCGCCATCGAGGGCGTCCAGCCCGCCATCCCCCAGAACCCGTCCTCGGCCGAGTCCCGTTCCGAGAGCCTCCTCCCCAAAGGCCCCGGCGCCAATCCTGCCCTCTCCGCCCTCGCCGGCAACGAGAGCGCCAACGGCCAGCCCGCCGTCAAGCACATCGTAAGCAAGGAGCTGATCCTCTACTTCGACAAGACCCAGGCCGCCATCCTCGACGATGACCCGGACGAGGAGGTCGTGCGCCTGCGCCAGGCCGCGCTCGGCTCCGTTCGCGACGACCCGGGCCTGCACCAGCTGGTCCCCTACTTCATCAACTTCATCATGGACCGCGTCACGCAGCAGCTCGACGACATCTTCACGCTCAAGCGCATGATGGAGCTGACCAACGCGCTCATCGAGAACAAGAGCCTGTTCCTTGATCCGTACGCCAGCTCGCTGTCTGCGCCGGTGCTGACATGCCTGATGGCGCGCAAGCTGGGCGCCGCGGCCGACCCGAGCCAAAGCCAAATCCAAAACCAAATCCAGAGCCAGAATCAAAATCAAAGTCAAGGCCAAAACCAGAACCAGAACCAGAACCAGAACCAGAACCAGAACCAGAACCAGAACCAGAACCAGAACCAGAACCAGAACCAGAACCAGAACCAGAACCAGAACCAGAACCAAAACCAAAATCAAAACCAGAACCAAAACAACCAGGACCACGCCCAGGAGGCAGCCGCCCGCGAGCAGTACGACCTCCGACAACTCGCCGCCTCCCTCCTCGGCCGCATCTCCCGCAAATACTCCGCCTCCAACAGCCTCCTCCGGCCCAAACTCACACGCACCTGCCTTAAGTACTTCCTCGACCCGACCAAGCCGCCCGCCGTCCTCTACGGCGCCATCTACGGCCTGCTTGAGGCCGGCGGGCCGGAAGCCATCCGTGTCCTGATCCTGCGCAACCTTCGGAGCTTCGACTCCGCGATCCTCCAGCCGCTCAAGGAAAAGGCCGACGGGTCCATCGACTTCGAGATGCTGGTCCAGGGGCTCGTCCAGGCGGTCGCGTCGCTGGCGAACCGTGGCGGCGGCGAGACGGTCGAGGCGAACGGCGTGAATGGGCACGTTGCGGAGACGGAGGTGGCGGAGCTGAAGGAGTTTCTTGGGCCGATTGTGGGGACGAGAATAGCGTCGTCGCATCATCACCAGCTGGTCAAGACGGTCTTGGATGCTCGGTACCTGGAGTAGGATGAAGATCTTGATAAGATCTCGATCGTGGTGTTTGTGGTTGTCTTGGTTTTTTTTTTCTTTGGACCGCATCGGCCCTGGGAAGGGTCTTCGGCGAATGGCGTTCCCAGCGATATTCCCCCGTTTATTTATCACGGAGTGACATTTGGTTTTTCTTCTCAATTGCCCCGCGGTCACCATTATTACTACCACGACTACTACCACCGCCCTGATCACAACCAGCATCATCTCGGACAAGGAAAATAGGCACGATAGAAAAAACAGAGAGGAACATGACATTTCACAATGCGCTCCTTTTAGCGGTTCAGTCTTTCAATGATGTAGATTTCTTTATTCATCTCATCTGCCACTCTCTCTAGTCCTGGTGATGCTGTTCCTATCGGAGGCTCAACATCCCATCATCGTGATCCCGCACTGGCCCCCACCCCCCTTCCCCTCCTCACAGCGCAAACGCCACGCCCAGCGCGCCCAGCACGCTCGCCACCCACAGCGCCGCCTCGCCCTTCTTGATCTGCGTCTTCTGGAAGCCGATGCCGAGGTCGTACACGAGGTGCTTGATGCCGCTGATGAAGTGGAACGTGAAGGGGAAGGCGAGGCCGAACTTGATGCCACCCTTGAGGGCGAGCGGCAGGGCGGCGAAGCTGGACGCGAGGGCGGTGGACTCGATGTGCCAGCCGAAGAGCGGGGCGGCGAGGTAGGTGGCGAAGTAGAGGTAGGCGGTGCCGGAGAGGGTGAGGCCGGTGATGCGGGTCCAGGCGGAGGCGCCGAACCAGGTCTGCTCGAGCTTGTAGATGCCGAGGTGGGGGGAGATGGGGCGGTTGCGGCGCTGGGCGGCGAGGATTTCGTGGCCTTGCTCGGTGGTGACCTTGGAGGTGGAGAGGTGCTTTCTAGGGGGGCATTAGCGGGAGAAGAATTGGGGGAGAGGAGGTAGTAGGGGGGAAGATTTGAGGATTGAGGGGGAAGGGCAGGATGAGAGAGCGGGGAGAAGGGTTGTATGAGGGAGCGGGAGAGGAAAGGAAGTGGTATAAAAAGAGTGCGGCAGAGGAGAGGAAGTGGTAGAAGAGCGCGGGGGAAGACCAGGGGGGGGGGGGTTTCCGTACTGCATGGAAGGAGAAGCGGCAACGGCCATGCGCGGGATCGTATGGAAGATGTTCGCGGTGGCGCCTAGCAGAGAGAGATCCCATTAGCAATGCATAGTTCGAGAGGCATGTGAGGCCATCACGCAGAGACTTGATGGCGGATCCGGTGAAAGTCCGCGAGTCACGATCGTACCTCGTCGCATCGCGGCCACGCCGACCCTTTGCGCGATCATGGTGGGCTGTGGGTATATGCTCGCTTGCGTTCTGTGTATTGGCTTTCTCGAGAATGCGGTGAAGAGGCTATCGTGATGGATGCTGCTGCGCGGAAGGGATCGGATGCGGCCGGGAGAGTGGTGACGGCTTCCGAGGCGGGTTGGAGATGCGGCTCGGGATGTTCACTGCGAAGACGGTTCCCTCGGTCCTGGCGGCCAATCAGCGACTCGCGTTTTCCAATTGCAAAGCATGTCGGCTGCACGTGATTTGCCTCGATCAAAGGTGGTCATATCGCGATAAGATACGGAGTACGGAGTACAGCCGCCCATTCTTATCGCGATGAGATTGCCATCGATATGTGCACGCTGAGTCATCAGCGACTACTTGAGCAATTTCTGTTGCGAATTTCTTTGCATCTTTTTCTCTTCTCTTTCTCTCCTCAGATAGTCACGAACGTCCGCCGTGCGCTGCGAGAGGGCCTTCCTCGAGGACCAGCAAATATCCGGCACTGGTCTTTGGACCGCAGGGGCGCTTGGAGAGGGAAGAGATCCTTCGTTAATCTCGGCACTTGGTGATCTCCGTCCAAGTGCCGTTTCATTCTGAGATCTACATTGTTCGAGGAGGGCATTTGCATTGTCTTTGCGTCTTCGTGATGTTTGGTCTGTACGGAGTCGATGTTGTCGAAGAGGATGGTGCGGCCTTGCCCACTCGAGTCGGTGATCGTTCTCGCGCTTGCCGAGAGGAACCCCCTTTGGGCTCAGCTGAAGATTCTGGCCTTGGTGTTCGCGCCGGCCGATTGCGATATTGAAGCCATCGCTGGACGTCACCCGTTTCCCTCTTTTCTTTCTCCAAAGCATCTTGAACTCCGCATTGTTGTCGACGATTGTTCTTCCCCAGAAGTGGCTGCTATGGCTGGACTTGTGGCGCAGCGCTAGCCACATCCTCCATCCGCGCTAGACCGCTTTTGGAAGCGCCAGTTGGCCCAGCACCGCCAACGTCGAGCGTTGGAGATGGAGGCGATGCCGCACAATCCCTTTGCATCCTCATTGTTCCCCAGACGTCGTCGGTCGTGGCGCGAACCCCCGCCTCGCCGGCCTACTACTAGCAGCGCTGAGGCTGTAGGCAGAGCCTGCGACGTGGTTCAATGTTCGAGTGGTCTCCGAATACGATCGGACAAGTGCTGCTCGAGCTGCGGGAAATCTACGACCCGGCGACCCTCGAAGAGCGTCAGCGGCCCCGGCAGGTCAGACAGGCTGCCGTGGACCAACAGCCTGACCGGCTGTCTCCAATCTGAGTTCGAGGAGTGGGAATGCCCTGTTGGCTCCAAATTGGCTCTTCCCTCTAGTATGTGGGCACCTGGCCAGTAGGGGGGTGTCTCGAGTGCCTATCGAGTCTTGCCTGGGCGAGCATCAATAGGGAGCATGATCTCGCAGTGTCAAGCATCCGGGTTCCAAACTCGAGTAAGTCTGTTACCGTATTGTGAAGCACGGGCTACAGGTGGAGCTTCTCGTCACGCTATTTGAAGAATGGACCCTAGCTGATGCATTGTTCGAGGGCTTTTTCCCATTCCTCGTTTTCCCACTTTCGTGAGGATTCGGGTCCAGCGCGCTGCGAGGCAGAGCGGCGATGTCAACGGGCGTCTCCGGCTCGCGTGCCATCGGGGTATGGCTGACAAGCCCCGAAACGGCTGTGGCATCCATCATACTCGTACCAGCCAGAAGGGGAGATGGAGGGTACCGGAAGGGGGCAATGCGAACCCCAGCATCTCGGACCTGAGCCGTGCAAGCCAGATCCGGGCTGTGGCTTTTCAGGGGATCGAGTCTCGTTGCACTTTGTCCGTGACCGGTTCAGAGCATTACTATGTGCCAGGCTTGACTTGACTCTACTTACAATGCCGATGGTCAATGTCTGAGACAGACGTATCTGCGAGGCATTCCCGGCCCTGTTATGTCGACCTCCATTCAGATCTTCCTGCTTCGCCGCGCGCTTGTTGGACAGCCCTACCATGGACAGTGAATCATCGAGGCTACGGCCTCTCTCCATTCTTCCGATAACATGGACATGGTGCGACAAGGAGGAGATCGGGCAAGCGGGGAGTTGCACGGAGCAGAAGCCGCGAAGAGGTGGCATCCACAACGAGACAATGCTTGGGAGGTTAGCTTCTGTGGATGGGTGGCGTCGTATTAGTCGGCACACAGGTCCATGGGAGGCCGAGGGCTAATGCCAGGTCCAGCGATCCTTTCCCGAGCCTAAATTTTTCAGGGGCATGATATCTCCAACCCGAGATCTATATAACAAGCAAAACTCATCCCCTGGAAGGACCTCACTCTCCTTCCCTTTTCCTTTTCCCGTTCTCCTCATTCCCTGGATTTGGACTCAACAATTCCATCTTCTTTTGGTCTTCTTCTTTTCCTTTCTTTCTCGAAAGAAGCATCGAAAATGCATCTTCCCGTTTCCATGCTGGCTGCCGCGGCGGCAGTGGTGGCCCCTGTCCTGGGCTCCCCCGCTTCCCCCGGGCAGATCCTGGAGCGCGGCGGCCACCACAAGATGCCCGTGATCGAGCGGGACGTGGTGATCCTGGGCGGCGGCAGCACGGGCACGTACGCGGCCGTTCACCTGCAGGACCGCAACCACAGCGTGGTGGTGGTGGAGAAGAAGCAGAAGCTGGGCGGGCACTCGGAGACGGAGTACTACCACAACGGCTTCGTGGACATGGGCGTGGTCGCGCACTTCAACGACACGCTGACCAAGGCGTACTACGAGCGGCTGGGCATTCCCTTTGAGAACTACAAGGAGCCCGGCAAGACGCAGTTTGTGGACTTCAAGACGGGCAAGAAGCTGGCGGCCGCGCCAATGGGGCTCAACCTGTCGACCATCATCCCCATGTACAACAAGGCCATCGCCAACTACACCTACACGGCCAACGGGACATTCAACTTCCCGAACCCGGCCCCCGAGGAGCTGCTCGAGCCGTTCGGCAAGTTCCTCGCCAAGCACCCGGAGCTCAAGCCCGCGCTCAACATCGTCTACATGTTCGCCCAGGGCGTCGGCGACCTGCTCAACACGCCGCTGCTCTACGTGCTGCAGAACATCGGCCTCGTGCACGTCAAGGCCATCCTCGGCGGGCTCGTCGCCCCGACCAACGGCATGTGGGACCTCTACGACCACGCCGCGCGCTCCATCGGCTCCGAGAACATCCTCTACGGGCACGAGGCCGTGCACGTGCACCGCGGCAACGGCAGCGCGGACGCGGGCGTCACCGTCGTCGTCCAGGAGGGCGGCCCGCACGGCCAGCTCAAGATGATCAAGGCCAAGAAGCTGCTCGTCACGATCCCCCCGCTGCTGCGCAACATGAAGCCCTTCGACCTCGACGCCACGGAGACGTCCCTCTTCAGCAAGTGGCAGTGGAAGAACTACTACGTCGCCATCATCGCCAACTCGGGCATCACCCCCAACATCTCCGTCACCAACTTCGACCCCTCCCAGCCCAGCAGCCTGCCCGTCCCGCCCTTCCAGTGGTCCCTGCAGTACCTCGGCGCCCCCGGTGAGCCGGGCTACCTCGCCTCCAAGCTCATCGCCGACTCGGACTTCTCCGCGGCCGACGCCCGCAAGATGATGCTCGGCGACATCCACCGCATGAACGGCACCTACCCGATCCGCGACCCGGAGATCATCGCCTGGGACGACCACTCCCCGACCACCATGAGCGTCTCCGTCGACGACATCCGCGACGGCTTCTACGAGAAGCTCTACGCCCTCCAGGGCCAGCGCAACACCTTCTACTCCGGCCTGTCCTGGTGCTCCGACTACTCCTCCGTCCTTTGGGCCTACACCGAGAGCATCCTGGACCAGATGTACCCCAAGATGTAAAGAGTTTTTCAGGACTTTCCTGTTTTCCTAGAGTCTTTTTCGTGGACATAATGAGGTCGGAAGACCATAAATGTGTTGATTTCTGGGTTGTATATTATCTCGACGAGTATTTCGCTCCGGTAGAAATAGATACTAGAGTTGGCTGTCGCTACGCTATCGATTCCAAGTTCTTTTCTCCCCCCCCCGGTGATCGACGAGTCTGCTTCCGTCGTTACTTCGTGAGTAGATCCTCAATTTCGAGAGGAGACGGCAGATCTTGGCCGAGGCCCCCTATCGCCGTGCGACTCGTCAGCTCTCTGTGTCCTTTCACGTCCCTCGCGAACGAGATCGGCGAAGGCGATCGTCCCGCTACTGAGATGATCCCTTCGAGAGGCCTAGCAGCCTCGCGGTCAACGATCTTTTCGTGTTGACCCCTTCATAACAGGGCCCGCGGGCCGAACACAAGCAGAAGGAAGGAGAGGATCTCGAAATAGCAATTCGACTGCGCCCCTTGTGATCCTTCTTCCTTTCCTGGCTCGAAGACCAATCTCAGGACCCTCTGTGAGAAGCAGTCCCTGATGCTCTTTGATACGACCGTGTTCGATTTCTTTTCGGAGCCTCAATCATTTCACCGCGAAGGCGACAGTCTAGGCAAGTCTCAGGGACAAATGCCAGTGGTAGGATGGCCGTTCCACCAGGTCGAAGCTTTGCCACGAGCGAGCGAAAGACGAGGGAAATTTCTTTCCTCCAAAGCTACCATTGTTGGAAGAGAACGTCCAGAACAGGTTCGCACAAAGGCTCAAGTTCGTTCCGCGTCGTAGGTTGAGACTGCTCTGCTTCAAATTGCCAATCAGCTCGAGCAACATATAAACAGCTGGAGTGGGGGAAATCCAACCAAGGTATTCCCATCCTCGAGTCTGTTGGGTTCCTCCATTGCGGACAAAACCAGCTTCGAGAACAATGCCCCGCCTCGAACAGTCATCGTAGCCATTACGAGGTGAAGCAGATGTTCTTTTTCGAGTGTCGAAGCTCTTCGATCTGCCGTGGGCTGTCCAGGTGTCCAGGGGACCACCAGACTCTGCGATGGTAAAGATGAGCTTGATGTCATGGGATCAACTCCTCGCGTCGTTGCAATCGGACCAAACATGAGAGCCTCGTAGAGAAGCCAGAGATGTCTGTGCCATGCCAGAGACTGGATGGACACGTCAATCAATACTTCTAGTCCACCAGAGAGTTGTCGAGGCGAGTCCTCCCTCAGCTTGGCCCTCCTCTCCTCGACTCGCACGACTGACAGCCTTCCGTGAATCATGGCCGATGCCTCGCGTCATGCCAGTCCGTCTCAAGCCCAGATGGCATCTGCCCCAGGACCAGCGCCTCTCCACTACGTCCAGACTCCTGACACTCCTAATTCGTACCCATCGTAGACTCGATGCTCATTTCTCGAGGTCCGAGGCCCCTTCCAACCGCGCCTTCCCCTTCACTTCTCTCCAGCGCATCCAGCAAGCGGTATAGGGGCTCGCGCCTGCCCCGAGTCCCCTGTCCCCTCCTGTCCCCTCCTTCCGCGGCCCTGCTTTTGGGGCCCTCCCCCCTCCCCCCCCCCCCCCCCCTTTTTTCTGCCGCCTTCCTCACTTCTCGGCGGTGACTGCCCGGGGCAGCTCAGGCTCGCTCCTTCCTCGTTTCCTCTCGGCTGGCTAGGGCTTTTCCCTTTCCTGCCCCAGACGCGTCTCCCGCCCGCCTCCCTCGTCCCTTCCCCCATCGATCCCCCCTCCCCCGCCTTTCCCTTCCCCGGATTGTTATTTATTTTCCCATCTGCCTTCCCCCCTCTTCTCTCTTCTCGCTCCTTTCTCCGCTCCCCTCTTTCCATCCCCTTCTTCTCTTTCTTCTTCATCTACATTATCTTCCCCGCATTCTTCCTTCCCTTCTCCCTTCTCTCCATCTTGATCATCCTCGCAAGTCAGAAGGCGAAAGCCAAGTCACGAAGACAGTACACTCCAAGAGAAAGAAAAACGATCAATACCCACTCGAGCCGTCCGCTCAGCAGTATCGCCAGCCTCGTTGCCATCATCGGCATCAAATTCCCTCTCTCCATCGAGAGAAACTCGATTCCTCCACCACTGTCGTGTCTTGATTGAGATATATCGAGTTCTGTGAGTTTCTCTCCCCTTTGTTTTCCTCTTGTCTCCCATCTTCTTCTCGAGAACCTCCTCCTCCCAATCTCTTCCACGCGAATGTTTTCATCAATCTCACACTTGTGCTTCCTGTCCCCTCCATCCCATTCCTTGTCTCTGCCTCATCCTTCGTCGACTTTTTCCTCGCGTCCCATCTCGTAGATAGTATTTGTTGTCGTTCATCGCTTATTTCTGTCATCTCGCAGTCGGGTATCAAGTCAAGCGGTACTCTGCTTCGAAAGCAAAAGCCTCAGAATTATCTCCAAAGAAATCACCCTCGCCGTGACCAGTGAGTCACTCCCCACTCCTGTCGATGAATAGAACGAGAAGATGGGAATTGAGTTCACCGACAAGGGACGAAAAACAAGAAATATCTCCTGACATTCTCGCTGCAGCACGTCGGCTTTGAAAATGGGTTTCAAACTCTCCGCTATGAAGGACCCCTGGGGCCTAGTTGGCGCCCTCGTGGGCTTCTTCATGCCCTACGCTCTCATCGCGATCGGGATCAGCTACCTGATGCACATCCGTGCGCAGAAGGAAAACGACAAAGAGGCAGAGATCTGCGCCGATCTTGAGAACAACCAGCGGCTCTTCGACGAGGCTGTGGAGCGTGTCCTCGAGGAGCTCGCCGCTTCCACGAAGCTCGCAGCTTCTACGAAGCTCGCGGCGCTCCGCCATGGTTCCCCTCCCGTCACCCCTGAGATCACCCCCATGCCTTACCCTGACTGGCGCGCACTGAACGGGCCCGACGGCGAGGACATTGACTACGCTACCTTCAAGCTCGACGAGGAGAAGCGTCAGGAGCAGAAGGCTGGCCCCAAGGCGGCCCGCGTCGAGGAGAGCGTGGAGACCCCCATCCCATCGCCCATCCCCTACAACCCATTTCGCACCGCCAAGGCCCCCTTCCGCCTGATGAAGACCCCTCCCCCTCCCCCCAACAACACCCCCATTTTCTCGCCCGTCGTCAATCTGCTGGCTCGCAGCTCCTCTCGCCAGTACGCGAGGGTCCCCCACGAGGACCCCGACGCGGCTGACGACGGGCTTCTCGGTCGACCCTCAACCCGTCGCTTGGGCTTGAGCTTCGCGGATGTCGAGACCCTGGGCCAAGCGGCTCCACTCGACCACGCATGGTTCGAGTCTCTCGGCAAGGGCCTCTCCAAGGCCAATGACGAGACTGACGTCGACTAAATCCGAGCCTGACCGCACCAATCCCCTTGCCACATTGGATCCAGGCTCATGCAAATGCCTCGTCAAGAAGCATTCATTGACGGCCCGCTTGGGGCAATGGGCCTGGAAATGCCTGCGATGTCCAACCGTGAGCACCATGGATTGATTCATTATCGGATACGCGGCCCAGACCAGGACCCAGAAGGTGAAGAGTGTACGAGAGTTTGATGAGAAGATTGAAGAGAGTTTTCGCCGCATGTTGCCCTTGAGGTCCCCATTTGCTCACTAGCTACCCCTCACCGGGATGAGATTTTCGTGTTTTTTTTTTTAGCTGCCTTTTTCTTTTCTTCTGTTCCATTCCCCCCCCTTGCCTGCCTCGTTCTTTTCTCAAGACTGCACTTCTTTCAGAGCGCTGGCCTGTGGAAGAAGGATCGCGGCGACGATGAACACGATATGCATCGTTGGCTGTGGATATTTCGGTGGTGACAATGGATGCGATGGATGCGATGCATCGATGGAACGATGGGTGGCACGATGAAAGTGGTAACAATACTGGACGACGGGAAGGATGAGACGTGGACGGACGATGCGACTCAGGCTACCACTTTGTACAGTACGGAATAAGGGACACGGACACAACAGGGACACAAGGGGGCACACAAGGGCAACACGGCACGAATCAGGGACGGATATTGTCCGACCTCTTGGCGCTCCTGGACGTGACACACGATGTCGCGATGCACGCGATGCGCATGATGCATCAGAATAGGCAGAATGCAAGGAAGGGTGCCTAGGGGGAAGAGAAGGGCAGGCGGGAGGCGTTCGTCGTCGTCACCCTTAGGCGTGCGGGCATGCGGGCGTACGGGCCGAGGGGCCTTGGGCGACCCCTCATTTCGTGTCACCGTAGCCTCGGCTCGTGTTCAGCTCGGCGAGGGCCTTGCTTGACGGAAGTACTGTGTGGTCGTCTGACTGCCCGGCTCACTTGCGTCTGGTCTCCCGCAGGATCGTCGAAGGAAGAAGCGATATACGGAATACTACTAGTAGGTAAAGGTCCGGCTTTCGAGACTATTTGATGAGGTTCCAAGTTTCGGGGATGTTTTGAGACTGTTCAGTTCTCGAGGAGATTTCGAATCTAGGTCTGAGGATATCCCGAGGATATAGTCTCTTACCCCAGGAAGATTGAAGCATCCAGTCGAAGGATCCGCAACTCCTCAGATTCCTAGACGGGCACGCTCTGTCCAGAAAGATAGAAGCTCCGAACCAGAGCATTCAGCATGGCGCTCCCCACGACGATGAAGGCGGTCGTGTTCGACGGCCCGCGCAAGATCTCGATCCAGGACCGGCCTGTTCCCCAGCGTGAGCATCCCGTCCATGGCGTCCTCTGATCATGATCGTTCTTCTTCTGCACGAGAGGCAGACGCATGGTTTCTGCTCCCGACCTGGTCGCGTGCCGCTGCTGACGGATGAGTGAACAGTCAAGGACGACACGGACGTGATCCTCAAGGTCACGGCCGCGGCGCTGTGCGGCTCGTAAGCCCCCCCCCTCCAACTGTTAACCTACCCGATGAGGCCGGCGAAGATGAGCATGAAGGAAGATGGAGATGAGCACGAAGGGAGATGAAGATGAAGGGTGTGCAATCGCGAGCATCGGAGAACAAGGGAGCTCGAGAATTGGAAGGGATGCGACCGCAAGCAGCGTCAGCAGCATCGACAGCGCGCTTCGAGCGCAGCAAGAGCGCGACCACGCGAGCAGCGTGAGCAGCGGCATGGAAGAGGAAGAAGAGAGGGACAAGAGAGGAAGAAGACGTGATGACGCGAGCAGCATCGAACAAGCACAAGATGATGCAGAGGACGCACAGGGTGCAGAGGATGCAGAGACTGCCGCCGCTGTCGCTGCTCTCGCCGTTGCTGCTGCTGCGATCGCTGATGCAGAGCATGATGCAGAGCATGATGCAGAGGATGCCAGACGACCCCGGCGATGTTGATGATGCTCAAGAGGCGGAGGATATGACATCCCCCCCCACGCCTGTTCCTCTTCCTCTCGCTAATGCAGCGCCGTGACAGCGAGCTCCACGTCTACCGCGGCCACCAGCCCTCCGCGCCGGGCTTCATCATGGGCCACGAATTCGTCGGCACCGTCGTCGCCGCGGGATCGGCCGTCCGGACGCTCGCCGTGGGGGACAAGGTCGTGGCTCCCTTTACGATCTCTTGGTGTGTCTCCCCCGTTGCCCCCTGTCCCTTGGCCACTCACCCCCGTTCCTGCTGAAGGCCTCTCCGTTCTTCACATCTATCCATGCCCTCCGTCTCCCACATCTAGCCATGCCTCTCCCCCTCCATCGATTCATACCTCTGCATCCCACACATCTATCCCTACCCCCCGTCCCCCGCATCCACTCACGTCTCTTCAGCCCCTTTTCAGATGGATGCCTCTCAGCTACACCTATCATCCCCCTCATCTCCATCCATCATACCTCTCATCTCCTTCATATTCCCCCCCCCTATTCAATCCCATACCAAGCTAACCCCC
>NIGD01000004.1:776429-795848 GCA_003055185.1 Escovopsis sp. TC | reverse complement strand
GAGAGAGAGAGAGAGAGAGAGAGAGAGAGAGAGAGAGAGAGAGAGAGAGAGAGGAGGACAGGCAAGGGAAAAGGGTAGGGGGAAGAAAAGAGCCTGGCGAATCAAAGACGCGAATGCGCGAAAAAATGCACGCGAAACTCTCGTACCTGCAGCTTCGACCTTCCAAGCTCTTTCTAGGCACAACGAGGCCCCTTCCTTGCCTTCCTCCCCCTCTTCCCCCCCCTTCGCCCCTTCCTTCCCGAGGACGATGGGGAGACACTGCAACGCGATTGGCCGGGGGGGGGGGGGGGGGAAGGGGATGGGCAGCACGCTCGCTACTACTGGTACGGAGTACATACTACATGTACCTAGTACTCGTACTTGTACTCGTACGAGTACAGGAGGGGGAAGGAAGGAGGGATCCTGGGTGGACGGAAGGATAGTAGTGGATCCATCCATGGGCGGAGCCCCCTCTTGGTCGTGTGCCGTTTTGGGGGTTGCGGGTGCCTGGGCGGGTGGAGCTGGCGGTCGCTCGTGCAGCGTGCAGCGTGCAGCCACTGGACCGGCCGACCACTACAGTACGTGCATGGGCGCGATCGTTCTCGTACAGTGCTGGTACGGAGTACTACTAGGTACGGATGGAGATGTACGGAGTACAGCCGGTACGCCGGAGGACGCGCGGTACTCCGTACATGTACGAGTATTCGTACGTTAGGGTACGCGGTACGGAGGACTCCCACGGTGGATCAATCGATGGGACCTCGAGCGCCCTGGGCTAGTACCTCCTCTAGACGGGGGGGCACAGCTCGCGGCGCCAGTGGCCGGCCCAGCGCGCCCGTGGGTGCTGGATCCCGTTAGCCAGGCACAAGTAACGCCCCGTCCTCACAACATCAATGGATCAATTGATCCAACTCGTGTTGCTGTGGGGGCTCCACGGACGTACCAGTACTCCGTACCTTACCTGGAGTCGGGTCTTCTACGACCATTGATCCAATGGACTCGTGGTCCGAGCCAGGGCGCGCAACACGTCCAAGCAGAAGAGACCTCGGGCTGTTGGAGCCCGCTCGCACCTTGCGGGGCAACAGTCTGCACGTTTCAATGTACATAAGGTATGTTCCCGAGGGCACTCTGACTGCCACTGGAAGTGACGGGGCCTCCAGCTTCGACCCATCGTCCATCGCCAATGGCCCGCACACGCCCCCCTTCACCCCTGGGGAGGGTAGAGCCCGCGCGTCGAACCCGCCAACACCCACACGAACCTGCTGTCGGTGGGAACGCGCAGCCGACCCGGCTACAATAGGAAGCTAGATAGATATTGCGGCTAGAGGGTGTATAATTTAAATAGGTATAGGAATAAGGCATTAACGCTATATAAAGGTAACACTATAGGAACGCTACTTACAGCTTAAATTAGGCTAAATTAGCTATGCTAGCTGTACCTTAACGGTATCTTATATATAAATACTCCCTTTAGCTTAGATAGCCTTAGCTTTAAATTAACGAACGCTATCCTAATCGTAATATCCTTACCTTTTAACCTTTTTTATTAAGAGTTATAAGCCTATAAGGTCTTAATCCTTACAGGCCTGTATCTTTTACTAAAAGGGCTTTATTGCTATATACTAAAAAGATATTATAATCTTTGTTTTTAGTGTTTTAAAAGAAAGCGTTTCTATCTAACTTATACCTAGCTTATTGTTCGTTCTAAGCCCTATTCCTAATCTTTCTTAATTGCTGTATACAGCTAAGAGAAAGCTTATTCTTAATTATTTTAATCGATCCGTTTTATTTATCTTAATCGTTTAACTTAAAGAAAGCAAATCTTACTTAATTTAATTATTTTAGTTAATTTAAGGAAAGCATTTATCGCTAAACTTAATCGTCTTGCTCTAAAGCTATCGTTTAAGCTAAAGAGGTCTCCTAGGAATCGTCTCTTAACAAAGGTATTAGCAAATTCTCTTATACGCTTTATATACATTTTACACAGCATTACCTCCTTATCTACTCTACTATACTATCTCTATAAAGAAAATGCTAACGCTAAAGCCTCTAGCCCTTCTTAAATTAAAATCTTATGCTAAGTAGTTTAAATAGCTATTAGTAATCTAAGAATACGTAGAACCTTATAGTATATAAGAATACATTAGACTTAATATTATTATAAACCTTTTTCTTAAAAACCTACTAAAAGATCCTTTTTAGTATAATAATAGGCTTATTTTAACCTATAAAAGCTTTACTATAAAGGAAAATACCTTAATCTTTAACGCAAATACATATAAAAGTACCTTTTAAGTATATAAGCTTAAATATAATACTAAAAGAGCAGAAAAAAAGGGTTAGCTTATAAAGTATAATAAGCAATATAACCTTTAGTATATAAAAGAAGTCTAATACTACTAAACAAAAGATCTTATAATTAATATCTTTAGTATAATAAAAGCCTCTGTTATAAAGCAATACTAAGAAAAAGAAGACTAGAATCTTTATCTAAGTAAATTTATTAACTAAGTAAAGGCAAAGGTTGTCCCTCTTAACAGCTACGATCGCAAAAAAGCATCTTAAACCTTTTAGCGTCTAGCTTAATAGACTCTTAGTTAAAGAAACTAGTTAGCATAGTTTATTTAATTTAAGTAAGCTTAGTATAACTGTTTTTAGTATAAGGTTAAGACTATTAACAAAGAAATCGCAATTAACCTTTTTCTTTAATCTATAAAAGCTACCTTTCCCTTCTAAGAAAAAAAGATAAGTAATAAGATTAAAGAAGTAAAGTAAGGCATAGCCTAGATGCTTAAAATTATTAAGATCGTTACTAACTTCTATTAGTATATTGCTTACTATTAGCAGATTAATAGAAATACTTTAAGAGCTTATATAAATATAGCTGCTTATAAGGGTAGCAACAGCAAGGACAAGATAGATAAGGAGCAGTAGTACCTATTTTGCCCTTAGAAGATGCTTAAGTGCCTTAGGTATAGTACCTTGCATAAAGGCTAGCTAGATAAGTAGTAGGAGACGTGCTAAGGCATACTTATTATTAATAGGTACAAGGCTCTACTTATAACCTTTAGGCTCTAAAAAAAAAAAGAGAAGCTTTAAAGAAGAAACTTAAGACTTATAAAGAAAAAGCTATAGCTATAAAAGCATAGCTAAACAAGATTAAGAAGGAAAAGCTAGTAGAATTAGCCCCTTTAACCTAGCTAGCCTCCTTAGATCCTCTAAAAAAGAAAAAGCTAAAGAAGAAGGGTACTAATAGCACTAAATCTAAGGCAGTTAAAGCAGTTAAAGACAAGGAAATTGTCTAAATTAAGAGCTAAGGCCTTACTAAGGTTAACAACGTTGCTATCTAAGTCCTTAATACATTAAAAGAAGAAAAAGAAAATAATCTTATAATAAGAAATGCTATAATCTTTAATTCTAAGTTTAACACTAATATCTTTAATAACCTTAACTTCTTCCTACCTAAGTCCTTTGTCTAGGGATACAAAGACGTTGTTAAAGCTAGCAACTCGTTACTTAAGCTACTTAGCTAAAGAGAGGCTATTATTAAGGTTAATTCTAGTTAGTTAGTAGTAGTCTTAGAGGTATACTATATACCTAGTATATACACTAACATCGTCTTAATGTATTTGTTTAAGAAAAACAGCTTCTATTAGGATACTTTAAACAGCTAAATTAAGCATAAAGAGTTATAAAAAGTGCTTACTAAGCTCGTTCTTAATTATAACTATAAGTAATATATTATTACTTATTATACACTAAAGTTAGTAAACTAGATTAAGGTAGTAAGAGCTATAAAAGTAAGCATAATCCCTTTCTTAATAAATTTAGCAAGCTTAATAAAATCGTCTAGCTTAATAGAGTCGTCTCGCTTAATAGATCTAGAAGGCATAATAAAGTTAGAAAAGCAGTCTAGCCTAGTGTTCTCGTTAGCAGCTATAGGCAAGGAAATCGAATCCTAAGGCCTAAGGCATTTAGCTCGCAACGCTAAAGACCTTTAGTACTATTAGCTAAAGCATATTAGTTAAAAAGCTCTTAAGGAAGCTATAGGATCGCTCTTAGGGCTTAAGATAATTAGCCTTATAACCTATAAATATAAGGTATATATAACTAAGAAAGCTTACTGCTAAATATCTTGCTAAGCTCCTTAAGTACTTTTATAAAGGGCAGGAGAAGCTATAAGCGTAGACCTTTAATACTATAAAGTGCTAGTATACTCTAGAGACTAGTACTAGGTTGTCTTTACCTATATAAATATAAGATTCTAGTTCTTTTATGCCTTTAAGAAGAAGCTTAAAATTAAGGCAGCAAGGGCAAGACTCTAAGACCTGCTATAGACCTATTTTAATTAGTAGATAAAGGTCTTATAGTTAGACAATAAGCAAGCCTTCTTCTTATACTAAGAGATTAAAGGGATTATAAAGGAAAGTACTATTGTGTAATTGTCCTTTTTGTTAACTCCTTAGCAGAACGGCTACGCTAAGCGATTAGCTTTTATTGTAAAGGAAAGAGCAAAGGTTATAATGCTTAATACTAACTTACCTAAAGAGCTTTAGCTAAACGTTTTCTGTGCTATAGTATACCTTCTTAATTGTACACTAACCTAAGATTAAGGCAAGAGCTAATAGATTACGCTATATAAGCGTTAGTAGTCCTAGATAAGGAAGGCAAATCTAAGCTTCTTATACCTTCTTAAAGCCTTAAAGCTTAAAGTTAGCTATTTATAAGTCTTCGGATATATAGTATACCCTATAAGGACAAAAGCCCTTAAAGCCCTTAAGAATTCCTATAAATTCTTTTCTTTTTAACCTAAAGCCTATATTAGCTATCTTATAGGATATAAGTCGTTTACCTAATACGTAATCTAGGTACCCTCCCTTTGCATAAGGAAGGTTGTTAAATTAGCTAATGTATAGTTTAATAAGTTAGTTGTTTATTATCTAGATTAAGAACAAAAGGCAGAAAGCTTTAGGGAGTACGCCTACTAGACGCTAAAGACAATAAAGGCTTATAATATCTCTAACGCCTTAACAGGCCCAGCAGAGCCGCTAGAGCAGTATAGGGTTAACTAAGGAGCTAGTATACTAATTAATTAGCTTAAATTCGTTAAAAGCTCTAGAAGAAGTACCTATTTTAATCTCTAGGGCTTAGGAGCCCCTTATCGCGATCTCTAGGGCCTAGGAAATACCTATATACACAACGCCGTAGATTAAATAGCCTTAGACTCTCTAGGCGATAGCCTAGACTAGATAGTCCCTAGCCTAGCTAGCTCGAATAGCTTAAATAGGCAAATTAATTCGAATAGCTTAGCTAGATTAAGAGGCTTAAATAGCTTAATTAAGGCTCCTAATAATAATAAAAGGAAAAGAAATTAAGAAGCCTAGCTAAGGAAAGAAGAAAGAAATAGCCTAAGCCTAGATCACGTGCCTTAAGAGGCTACTATAAGTTACAGCGAAGCTACTATAGAAGCTTCTAGAGCCCCTATAGGTATAACTTATAAAGCTATCTCGAAGGGAGGGTCCCTATTAGATTTCTCCTACACTTAGAGCGATCTTAAGAACCTAGCTTCTTTATTATCTCTATTAGAAGCTTTAACGCTAAAGGACTAATTAGGAGGCTCCTCGACGCCTAGAAGCCCCTTAGGGCATTAAGCAACGCTAAGAGAAGCTAAAGAGGACAATATTTAGGGCCCTAGATCGATTACTCCGCTGCCCTTAAGGCTATAAGCACCGCTATTCGAATTAGCTAAGATAATTAATCTTAAGCCTTATTAGCTTAATTAAATCAAAAGGCACGATTAAATTAAACGAATTAAACGACCTAAAGAATAAGAAAATAACTAAGGCTAAGTTCCTTTTCTCTATTATAGGGAAAGGGATTATAGCCTGCTAAGCAAGGAGGAAAGCAGTACTCCTGCTAGCCTAGTATATAGCCCTATTAACTTTAGCTTCTAACTACAAAGTCCTTGTCTTTATAGGGCTCGTAGGGGTTAAGGCAGAAGAAGACAGAAAGCTATATAAGACTAGAACTTTATTAACGTTAAGGGCCCCCTTAATCTAATAGATTACTTTAAAGAGCACTTACTTAGAAAAAAAAGGAGTAGAGATCTAGCTAGTAAAATTAGTAAAGCTAAGCGCTTTTAAGCTTTCTTAATAGCTTTTACAATAGCCTTAAGCTATAGGCTTTACATTAACAGTTTCTTAAGCCCTTTAAAGCATTTCGTTAAAGCACATTAAAGCTAATTTACCTTTAAGTAGCTTAAAGCAATAAGAATTAAGATTAATAGGTAGATAGCTATAAGAACCTTTACTAAGAAGCTAATCTAAGAGATCCTAATTACTAAACAATTAATTCCCTTTAAATAGGTATATACCTATAAGCTTAACGAAAAAGGCTTTATCTTTTAATTTAAAGCGTAGCTTATAGTAAGAAGAGACTTCTAAGAAGAAGGTCTTTAAAAGATATACGCAGTAACTCTTGCTATAAGCTCTTTCTAACTTTTCTATGCCTTTTGCTATAAGATAGACTAAAAAACACACTAGTATAACGTCGTTAACGCATTCTTAAATATAAACCTTAACCTAGATAAGAAGGTATACTATACGATGCCTCTAGGATTCCTTAAGCCTAGTACCTACCTTAAGGTCCTTAAGGCTCTATATAGTCTCTGCTAAGCCCTAAAGCTTTAGTTTAAGACTATCTTAACCTTCTTTTAATCTTAAGGCTATAACTAATACTAAGAAGACAGTTATGTTTTCTAAAAAAAAAAAATTCTAATCTTTTTCTTTATTAATAACATTATTATAATATATAACAAGAAGGACTAGTACGCCTTTAAGAAGCTAGACTAGACGCTTAAGGCTAGCTTTAAGGTAAAGGATCTAAGTAAGTTAAAGTAGTTCCTTAGTCTTAAAATTATTAGAAACAGAGAGATAAAGGAGATGTAGCTTTCGCAGGAGTTATATATCTCTGCAGCAGCTTAGAAATTCGTTCTAGGCTGCTTAGAGAAAAAAAGAAAACAATCGCTAAAGGTACTGCTGCTAAAAGAAGCCTTTTACCTATACAAAGGGAAAGCGACGGAGGCAAAGATATACTACTATACGTTACTTGTTAGTACTATCCTTTACCTATTATACCTTATAAGAATTAATATTACGTTTATAGTAGCTAAATTAGCTTAATTTATAAAGAATCTATTAAAATACTATATATACTTAGCTAAAGGGGTACTAAAGTATATATATTATACTTAGGCTTAATTAATCTACTATACAGCAAAGGAGAAGGTAAATGCTTTATTCTTATCGTTAGATGCTTTATTTGCAGATAACAAAGAGACAAAGAGGTTGTCTTAAGGGTTTGTTTTTATAATGTATAAAGGTTTAATTAAGTAGAAAGCTTTTTAATAAGATACTATAACTACTTTATTAATAAAAGCTAAGCTATTAGCTCTCTTATTTATAGCAAAAGAACGTCTTGCCCTTAGTTAGCAGCTTAAGGAAATAAGAATTAAGATTAGAAACCTAGTAGTACTTTAGTACAATAACCTTAATACGCTTAGGCTTGTTATTAACAACTATTAGAAGATATAAACAAAGCTTTAGCATATTAATATTTATAGGTACTAGCTATAAGAGGTAAAAGAGAGCAGAACTGTCTCGTTTAAATAGATCTTAACGAAGGAGACTCTAGTAGACAGGCTTACGAAGGTACTTACGCTATAAGCCTAGCTTAACTTTATAAAGAAGCTTAGTCTCTAAGACTAGCTAAAAGAGAAGGAGCTAGAGGAGAAAATAAAGCTTAGAAAGGGTCTCTAAAATAGAGAAAATAGAGCCTAGAAAGGGTCTCTAAAGAGGTAGAAAACACTAAGGGTCGTTAGACCTAAGATATCGTAAGATTAGTAGGATTTCTTATCGTCTTTCCTTCCTTTCTTACTTAAGCTTACTAAAGATGCTTAGATTAGATTACAAATAGTATTATTATATTCCTTCCTTCTTATTTAACAGACTAGATTCGTAAAGGAAGCTTATCTAAAAGGGTATATTAGTAGGAACGCGTAGCCGACCTAGCTATAATAGGAAGCTAGATAGATATTACAGCTAAAGGGTATATAATCTAAATAAGTATAGGAATAAGGCATTAACGCTATATAAAGGTAATACTATAAGAACGCTACTTATAGCTTAAATTAGGCTAAATTAGCTGTACTAGCTGTACCTTAACGGTATCCTATATACAAATACTCCCTCTAGCCTAGATAGCCTTAGCTCTAAATCAACGAACGCTATCCCGATCACGATGTCCCTACCTTTTAACCCTTTTCATCAAGACCTGCTGCGAGGAGTTGCTCAGAAGGAGATGCGAGTACCACTGCGAGTTGCCGGTACCGGTACGGAGCACGGAGCATGCACGGTCCGAATTATGCGAGCATTGTACATGTAAGTACTCGTACCTACCTACTACTAGTAGTACTGTGCTTGTGCCGTAGTAGGTACATGAGGTACTACTATTCGTACGCTTCGGGACAGAGGTGCATCGGCTCGGGTGGTGCCTGCCTCCCAAGCCTGCCCTTCAGCTGCATCGAATCCTCGATAGATCAAGACCCTCTGCATGAGAGAACCAGGCACCTTCATATACGGAGTACTATAGTACATGTATTCAGGCGCCTTGTTCCCGAAGGTTCACGGCCGTCTCCACTTGCAGTCTGTTGGATTTGCACTCGTTCGAGTAGGTAGTACGGAGTACCTAGTAGGTACTTTCATGCGCCGTCCTCGTACCTCTGCTCCACCCAAGGCAGCCGAGATCTGGGAGGTACCTTGCAGTAGATCTCGCTAGCACTCGCAGCTCCTCCAGGCTTCGTCAGACGCAGAGCGTGCATACAAGTACTCGTACCAGTAACTGTGCCACCCGTGCGCGCTCTCGTCATGCCTGTCCGGCCCTCGCGTCCCAATCCCGTCGTCGCCCTTCCTCCTCGTCCGGTGGCTCGCTCCCGCGGCCGGGGCTGTGGTCGGCCAAGGCGGGCCCGGCGCGAGTACCGGTACGAGTACGAGCGCTGGTGCGAGTCCTGCTCCTCCGTAACTCCTACGGAGTACTCCGTACAAGGACAAGGACAGTGCTCCTTACTCCGTACTGTGTCCCGTACGGGGGCGGGGACTGTGCGGCCGGGGAACAGTGGCCGTGGCCGAAACCCTCTGCGCGCTGTCTACTGGTACAAGTGGACGGGGGAGTGAACATGGAACCTTGCGATTACGAATTCGACATTGGATCAATGCGAGTGCTCATGCTCCGTACGGCGAACAGTACGAGTACGGGACGGAGCGCGGCTTTCGGGGTACGAGGGAGCAACATACGAGTGCAGGGAGAGACTTGAGGAGCCCGGCATCTCGAAGACCTCAACCCTCCGCAGGCAGCGAGTCGGTGGCTCTTGTTCCTCGAGGTGTCTCCGACACGAGCTAGGCGGGTCTGACGTTGCCTTGCCCGGCCCCTGTCGTGGTGGGCGCCATGGCCACTGGCCATCCTGGCCTTGCCTCCTGGCCTTGCCTCCTGGCCTTGCCTCCTGGCCTTGCCTCCTGGCCTTGCCTCCTGGCCTTGCCTCATCGGATGGACGAGCACTCGTACGAGTACGAGTAAGGAGAACCTCTCGAGCCTTGGACAGAATGGGGTCACGGATCGATGAAGGATCCCTTACCTCGTACTCCGTACGGAGCACTCCGTACCAGTGTATGTAGATCTCTCATCTTCAAAAGGGCCGTCGCCGCTGGTCCCTGCTGCCGGAGTTTGTTTTGGCCCCAGTCCAGCTTTGCTGACGACGCGACTTGCTGTCGCCACTTCGCGAAGGGCCGTCAGACATGCAGCACATCAGGTAGGGCTTCGCAACGACTGCCGTTGCTGACCACCAGATTCTCGCGATGGATCGAGATGGGTCGAGATGCTCACAGCCCGCTCCCGATCGGGAGTACTCCGTACTTAGCAAGGGCCGTTGCGAAGGATGTCGGCGCCGATGCACAGTGCTGGGCGTATGTCAACACTCGACCTCGAGTCCACGAACATCCACCGCAACGCGACCACGTCAGCGCTACGGGATGGTGCTGTTTCTGTTCCCCCTGGGCTTTCTTTTTCCATCTCATCAAGGGCTCATCCACGGGTCGAGGAGTCTGTCGAGGATGACGGGATTCACCTGTTCAAGTACTCCATGTTCCGTACCGGAAGTCCATACTAGGGCAGACTGGTGATCTCGATGCGAGGGGATGAAAGGAGACTCCAAAGCCCGCCTGCGATGAATACTACTAGGTACCTACCTCTACCTACCAGTATCCATGAATGTACTCGTACACGAGCATCTTGTGAACAGTTGTTCTTCCACGATCCTGGATCCTGAGGATCGAGCTCCCCAAAGGTAGGGGCATGAAGAAGTGGAAACCTTGCGCACGTCTGGGAAACCGATGGACTTCAGCGCAGGCATCCCCCTGCAGCAGTGCCTAGCGCCCGACAGGAGCCCCAGTGCTCCTCCAACGCCACTCCCCGTGTCCGTCAGCGAAAGATCCATGGATGGATGGATGGATGGTTGATGAATGGATGGATGAAGCTCGAGGCAGCCAGGGCGGGCCAGAGGCGACGTGAACTCTCGCCGCGCTGCTCTGCCTCTTGCTTGGATCTGTGTTTGGAATCCTCACGATGACAAGAATGACGTTGGAAAGACACCAGCGCAATTGCCTCATCCGAATCCAAGAATCATCCATGAATGGAACAGACAGGACGCAGTAGGTACATGTCCTCCGTAGGCGCACTGTACGGACAGGTCCTTGGACTACGGGGTACACGTACTGGTACAGTACGGAGTACTACTAGTACGAGTACTACAGGTACCTATAGTACTCCGTAGTACTAGCAGTACTAAGGGGGCAGGCGCAGCTCAACGGTCGGCTTGGCAGCGGACTCTTCGAGGCAAGACCGATCGGCTCCGGCCCTCACCAGCTCCTTCCCCCCGAGCGGACGACCCCGAACCCTCCCGCGGACGAGAAGGAGGGAGCGACGAGTGCTCTTTCCCTCGCACGAGGACTCCGTACTTGTACCCAGTGCTAGTACTGGTTCGTACGGAGCATCGAGGACTCCCGAGACGGAAAGTCCGCCCTCGATGCCTCCTGCCCTGCCGGCGATGCCAGAGACGTGCAGAGCGGCAACGGTGTCATCTCGATGTCGCCTCCGACTCCAACTTCGACTACGACTGCGACGCCTCGTCAGCCTCGATCGTCATCCTCTGCATACTCCGTTCGAGTATGGAGTACTCCGTATAAGCATCCATGATCCGTCTCTCGTGAGAGCCACTCGTGCTCCATCCGCTCTGTCTGACGCTTCGAGCATTCCATACACCAGGACTCTGTACGGAGAACATTTCCAGAGCCTGCGAAGACCGACATCATCGCGCCTCCACGCCACGGCATCCCCTTCCCGTCGCCCCCAAAGAGTCCATGGATCCTTCTGGATGCACCGTTCCCTGCATTCGCACGGGTTTCAGACCTTC
The DNA here is from genome assembly GCA_003055185.1 of Escovopsis sp. TC. Taxonomy (NCBI): domain Eukaryota; kingdom Fungi; phylum Ascomycota; class Sordariomycetes; order Hypocreales; family Hypocreaceae; genus Escovopsis; species Escovopsis sp. TC. The sequence goes on along the minus strand of NIGD01000004.1, from coordinate 784,348 downwards.
GAGTCGACTCCCTCCGTGGGATTGCCGCCGGCGACCGGTAGGTACTCGTCATACCCGCGCCTGTCCTCGTCCTCGTACCAAGATGCACGGCATGCACAACATGCACGAGGCGGTCATATCTCTTGTCCGGCATCCCTTGCTTGCCGGCTCCCACCGCGACCCCCCGCGTGCCCAGGCTGACCATCACTCACAGCAGGCGACAACACACCCTCCCCTCCATCGCTCGGCCGAGACACGCAGTCCTCTCGTCAAAAGTCTCTGGAAAAACCCTATCGTGCGAGCAGCGATGGCTCGGTTCCGTTCCCCATTCAGCCTGTTGTGGCCTTGGAACTGTCGAGCGACGGTGTGGAGCATCCCGTATCGGCTTCACTCCTCCTTGCCTCCCGCTTGACCATGTCGTGGGCCTCGATCCCATGATCTGCCCTGATCGTTGAGTCCTGGTCGCCAATCCCTGTCGTGGACCATCGGCCAGCACCTTGCGACCAGCACCTTGCAGGCACAGCAAAAGTCCGGAGTATACGGAGTACTACTCCGTATACGAGTACTGGGAGGAGCACAAGTACGAGTACCAGTACGGAGTTTGAGTACTCCGTACTTGTGCGAGGATGGAGTACGAGGTGCACAGGAGCAAATCGTGCCTATCCTTTCGAGTACAAGTTCGCATACTCGTACTCATATTCCGTACGAAGTACGGAGTACATACTCATGGATGCATGCATGCACATACGGACCACGGAGTCCTCCGTACATGGAGGTGTTCCGTTCCTGCAGCGGAATGCCACCTTACGCGAGGCCGGCATCCGCGCATATGCAGGCTCGGCACGAGAGGCCGGGACATACGGAGTACTCCGTACCAACCACTGCGTTCAAGCATGAGTCCCAAGTGCTGTGTGAGAGGGTGAGTACTTTGGATACTTGCTCCCTACGTCTCCGTACAGAAACCAAACTGCAATGTTTGTGGCAAGCTCGGAGTGCGGCAAGGTGGTATGGGAGGGATGGGAGTACTCCTGGACAGGTGTTGTACGGGAATCCGTATCGTACGGTCTGCGGACAGGGAGGGCATGGATGACTCGCGCTGATATCCATCATACTTTGCTCCAGGTCCTCCTTCTCGACGTCACACCGTCACCCTCGGCTACTGTACGGTACGAGTACGAGTACGGAGCATGAGTCCAGATGACTCCGCTCATGGCTTCTTCGCCCGGTTTCAAGGCGTCGAGCAGGTCAGCATCGTCTCCTCAGGAATAGCAACGAGCTTCACGGGGCACTGGTACTGGTACAAAAATAGAAGCATGCAAGGTGTCCCATCCAAGACGAGTCTTTCACCCATGCCAAAGGGCCAGTTGGGACGGCGGCAATGCGCGAGCAGTCGGAGCAGCTCGGAGTCTTGCGCCGGGCACCTTTTCCACGATGCATGCCGGGTCCTCACAAGGCCCCAGACAATCACCCGCCGACAGCATGCACGCTGCAAATGATGTCGCCTCCGGTATGACGCAGAAGCAACGCGCGCAACGTCGGCCAAGCAAATCCTTGGTATGCATGCATGCCGGCTTTCTCATGCATGCATCTCGCGCGTGAGAGGTCTCGCTGGAGCCCATCCCGTCCAATCGAGCCGTCCTGCATGGGGTACGGAGTACGGAGTACGGATGTCGGGGCTCTCTTCGTCCTCGTACTCGTACATACGGAGTGAGTACTCGTACGAGTACGGAGTACGGATCCATGACCTGACCGGGCCGTCTCGCGTCCCAGTCGCGCCAGGAAGCTCGACCGACCAAGGGGACACAGAGGGCATCTGGTCCGACATCCACGAAAGAGTCTACGCCGGTCCTCTGATCCTGCGGGCATGCTCTTTGCTGACGGAGCCGTGGCGATGAGACTCGATCGACGAGCGCCAGTCCCGGGACAACGCATTCCATTTTCTACGGAGGACTCGGTGCTCCGTACGCCGCCCAACGGAGTATTTCGATGTCGATGCCGGCGGCTTCAATCCGATCCCTGGGACAACGGGCCCGGGAGGTCAAACCTCAGGAAATGGCTGCTGGGATGATCCAGGCTTCTCCCGGCTGGGGGCGGAGCCCTCGCACTCGGATGACGATAGGCCTCGTGTCCACCACTCCGAACTCATTTGCACCGGCATCCACTCCGCACTCCGCATGCAGGGTTGCCCTCCGGATTCCCTACTGGTAGGAAGCACGCTCGTGCCGAATCGTACGGAATATGGAGTACGATTCCACACGAACGCGGGAAACACCCTGTTTTCCAAACAACAGCCACCGACGCATCGATTTCTGACTGCAAGATGGCGACTCGGGATTCCACTCGCACTCCGTTTTCGTGCCAGTATGGGCCTGCCGCATCCGATGTTCCTTTCCTGAACCACTCTCTCTTGTCAATGCGGAGCCTGCGGAATGCCAGAGAAAGCTTTTCGGATCACATTGCCAACCTTAATGCAGGTGCTCCGTCCCCTCCGTGCCTGCATTGGTCGGGCCATCAGAACCCTACAGACGACTAACAGTGTTCCTGCATTAGCTCGGCCGCCCTGGGCTCTGTGCCCCTGAGAGAGACATGCATGGGTTTGTTGACACTGTACTCCGTACGGGGCGAGACAAGGGGGGGGAAGGGGAGGACGGCCGCCTCTCGCTTGTGCACGGTACTGGGATCCAGTTTTGCCGATCGCAGCGACAAAATCGCCTACCTACCGGATTCGTACGCCTATCTGGGCCGGGACAGAGCTCTACTCGGTACGGAGTACGAGGACGAGCACTCGTACCATACGAGGATTCGATCGAGGGCAAAGTGCCCATCCCGGCGTGGACTGCTGATGGATGAGATCACTCGCCAGGAGAGAACGGCGTCGCGTGTGCCAGGGCGCTCGAGGCAAGGCGGATCGGAACGTGGAATGCGGGTGCGGAGTGTGTGTGCCAGACGCCCCTCCGTCTCGTACGAGCACGAGTGAGTACGAGTCAGTGCTCGGACGTATCGTGCGGCACGGGGTTCAGCCAGGCCCTACTCCGTACAAGAGAATGGGAGCCGCCCGAATGACGTCTACTTGTACGGATGTTGCGTGGCTCGCTCATTGGCACGATGGCTCTGGGAATCGTGCGGAGGGCAGACACAGACGCAGACGCAGACGCAGATGCAGACGCAGGCACAGACGCAGACGCCGCGAGGCCAGTCGCACGATTGCCCGGCCTCGCACGGCACGGCGACTGCCCCCACCCCTCCCCCCTTTCCCCCTGACATGAGGACCGTGGCCAATGGCCCATGGCCCACGACCCCATGCCTCCCTTTCCCCCCCGAGGATCCGTCCGGACAGGCCACGGGCAACATGAAAGTCACCGTGCTCGCCGGGTCAGTTCTCTCCCTCGTGCGAGTACCAAAGTCACAGACGAGGGCCGTGTACGGGGTACACTTGGCGCCCTCCCCGTCTCACACCACCTCCCCTCTCCCCAATTCATCGACTCTTCTTCTGTTCTGGAGCAAGGTGATCGGATCGCCTCCCACCGTCCACCCAGGGAGCGCGCGGAGCCGCGCCGAGGCTTCTCCGAATCCCGTCCTGACCTCTCCCCCCCGAGGCTTAGGAGAGGCCCAGGCCAGGCCCAAGCGGGGTCAATGCCATGCGGAACACGGAGTAGGTCCCGAGGCCATCGAAAGGGCCAGAACATGGTCTAGCCATCAGGACAAAGTATTCATCGTACCCGCAGAGGCAGCCGGAGCCTGGTGGATCTGGAGCGAGCGGAATTCGGGATCGATACGGATTCAAAGGGCACTGCAAGCTCGTTCCGCAAGGGGCAAAAAGCCCCCCCCCCCCCCCCCTAGGAAGCATTCCTTCCGGCCACGCACTTGCTTTGGCTCTCCACACGATGGCATCACCTCCTGCAGGGCATGCAGATCGCTCATCTCGCCGGCAGGGTTTGTCCTGAGGACTGCCAAGTACTGATCGGTTTCATGGCTGTACTACGTACTCGTACCGCGCTCCCCTCTCTCGGTCCGATGGTGTCTGATCCTCCTGTCCTCGCGGCCGTCGCGCACGGCCATGATGCCATGGGAGTCTACACACAAGAGAGAGGCGAGCATCTTGGACGGAATCGTGCTGGATTCGCGAGGACGAACGAAGAGGCCCATGACACAGGGACGGTTGGGACGGGTCGAGCGTGTCTCCCACTGAGGATGGATGCCCGCGAGGAGGAGCCCGCGAGGAGGATGCCCGCGGATGCCCAACCCAGGTTCCATCACACAGACTTGTGGGAGGTGTTCCGATTGTCGGATCCTGCCTTAGATCGAGACCATCCCCTCGATGCGAACCGATGCGGCATTCACGGGCGCGTGTATGTACCCCATCGCGGCGAGGCATTCGAATCAGACACGGCGCATGGGGCTCGCATCGGGGCGAACGGTGCGGGGAGCGCACTTACGAGTGCGAACTTCTGAACTCCCCTACCAAGACACGCGCGTGCACTCACTCCATCACAGACTCACGGGTTGGGTACTGAACAGACACACACTACCTCAGACACACGCTCCCACGCTCCCACGCAACCGACGCCGGCATCTGTATGTATCAGTTGCGATGCGCCTGAGCGGCCGCCCCTCGCATGCATGATGCAGCGCATGGCGTCAGCCGGTCTCTCGGAGGTCTCTTCCCCTCGCAACTTTATCATGCAGCGCTGATGCTGCTCCTCCTGCTCCTGCTAATGCTGCTGCTGCTGCTGCTGCTAGCGGCGGCGGTTCTTCTTCATACTGCTGGAGGGGGTGCTGCTCCGGGCTGCGGAGTATCTCGTCTGGGAGAAATGTCGTCTCGGAGAAACCTCGTCTGCGAAGAGCAGAGGTAGTGCGTGGGGGTCGTGCAGTATCATGTCATGCGCACATGCATACGGGCTACATACATACAATACAGAGCGAAGGTGGGAGAGATACTCACAAGAACACACATACCGGTACACGCGTAGAATGAGTGCGAGAGAGACACTCGCGAGAAGATATACGGAAAGAAAAAGGGAGCAGGAGACAGGGACCCTTAGAGTCGGGGCTTGAAAGGTGAGGAACACACACACACAGAGAGAGGGGGGGAGAGAGAGAGTGTGTGTGTGTGTGCTAGAGAAGGGGATGCACACAGAAAATGAGAAATGGGCACACAAATCAGCAGATAGAGACAGAAAAAAAAGAGAGAGAGAAGCGATCACAGCAAGACAGAGGGAAAAAAAAAGAGGAACACACGCGATCGAAGCAATTCAGAGGAGGAGAGAGAGAGAGAGAGGAACGCGCACACACCAGCAGAGCCAGCCAGAGAGAGGGACACACACAGAAAGAAAAGAAGAGACAGGCACGCTCGATCATGGAGGGGGAGAAAAGGAGAGGGACACGCGCAGAGAGACGGGGCAGAGCGTGAAACGCACAAAGAGACATTCGATCAGGCACTACTCATGCTCAAGATCCTGCATGACGTCCCGGACCGCCCGCGCCGCGAGCCGCTTCCGCTGCGCCTCGCCCATGCCCTCGCCCATCTCCCTCGCGGCCTGGAGCGTGCGCATCATGCGCTCGAGCTTGGCGACGTCCTCGTCGTGGAGGCTGTCGGGGGGGCTGTCGTCGTGGCCAGCTGTCGCTGCTGTCCCTGTGCTGGATGTCCCCATCGTCTCTCTCGTGCCTGTCGTCCCCGTCCCTGCAGTCCCTGCCGTCGTCGTCTCCGTCTCAGTCATCCTCGCGCCATCCTCCCCAGGCCCGCCCTCGGACCCCGTATCCCAAAGTGCCTTGCCCAAACTTTGCAAGTCGGCCTTGTCAATGCCAAAATCGAGAGTGTCGTCGTCGTCGTCGTCGTCGTCATCTTCGACCTCGAAGGCGCCCAGGTCGTCCGCGGAGGGCTCGAGCGCCCAGTCGTTGGCCTCGAGAGCCTCTCGTATGCGCGCCACGCCGGTTTTCTCTGCTCCATATCTATCAGCATGTCCTCGGGATTCTTCCGCGCACATCTTGGCTCCTCAGTTTCCATCTTTTGGATAGGGGCAGGTGTGTGTAGGTGCGAGCGCGCGTCCGGAAGATCCTCATGGGCATCATACCTCCAAACTCATTCAACTGAGGCTCCCCCCCACCGCTCCCCTCGTCCCTCGCGCTCCCCGCCCAGGCAGTCACCTGCACGAACTCCAGCCCCGCCGCCGCGCAGACCTCCTCCCACTCATCGGGGTCGCCCTCGCCCACGCCCACCGCCAGCCTCACGCCGTCCCACTCCCACCCGCCGAGCCCATCGTGCACGACCCTGCCCATGTGCCGCAGAAGGGTGTGTAGATCTCGGCTCGTGTTGTTGTGGTCGTTGCCGATGTCGTTGTCGGTCGAGGCGGCGGCGGCGGCGGCGGTGGCACGAGCATTCGCGTCGTCAGGCAGGTTTGCCCCCGGCAGCTCGAACACCACCACAAACCCCCCCAGCACGTCGAGCACCTGCCGCGCCTCCTCGGACAGGAAGCTCGCGGCCCATTCGGCCGGCGCGGCGACCACGTCGAGCCATATCGGGACGGTGACGTCGTAGTAGTTCGTCTTGAGAGCGAGTTCGTGGGTCGTGCCTGCGAGGGGGGCTGCGTCGGGGGCGGTGCCTGTGAGGTCTGGGGCGGGTTAGCATGGCATGGCTGGAAGAATGGAGGGACGGAAGGGAAGGTGAGGGGAAGGTGGAGGAAGAAGTGGGAGGAGAAATGGAGGGCAGGTGTGAATGCTTGGCAAACTACATAAGGCGACCGACCTTGCACCAGGCGCGCGAGGTGCTGTGCCGAGGACTCGAGGCTCACGGCGAGAATGCGCCTCGAGTGGGGGATCGTTTGGGCCATGCCTAGATTGGGTCCCAGAGCGAGGCCCGGGGAGGAGTGAGTCCGGGAAGGGAGGTTGCGAATCGGGCGTTCGAGCTCGGACCGTCGTGGGCTTGATCAGTCGAACGCCTTGTCGCAGACAGACGCCCTGGGTGTTTTCCCAGACAGTGCCGTCGTCTCTCAGACAGATGCCTCGAATCTCGGCAGACAGCCTGCCTCAAGTCTCTCGACCGACCTGCCCCGTCCTCGCAGGAGGTCTCAAGCCAGGGTTTCGAAGGAGGAGCCAACCAAGCAATCAAGGACTCGATCGAGGTCTCAAGAGCAGCAGCACCCACGGCGCAATGCGATGTTCCGCGCATACAGGGTCTCGGCGGGAGCACGCTGCGCGAAGGTCGTCATGCCCGTCCATGGATGGATCTGGATGTGCTTGCGATCGCGGCGAGGTCCGAGTACGCAGTTTGGAGCATGTTCATGCCGAGGAAGCGGATGGCGTCGTGGCGCGCCGCGTTGGGCTTAGTCATCCGGTCAACGTCACCGTCAACGTCACCGTCATCGTGGCCGTCATCGTCAACCTCGCTGTGGCCGTCGTCGTTGATTCTCGTCGTGGCCGTCGTCGATTCCCGCTGTGGCCGTCGTCGTCGATTCTCGTCGTGGCCGTCGTCGATTCCCGCTGTGGCCGTCGTCGCCGCTTCTCGCTGTGGCCGTCCAACGTCGGGGCCGGTTCAACGCCCATTCAACTCCCCTTCCATCCTCCCTCCCCTCCTGATGTCCAGTCAACAGCAAAACAGTCACACATCCACACAGGCAGTCGCACGTGTGGAGTCAAGCCCCGAACGACAGCCATGACGGACTTCCCTGTACAAGTTGTCCCGCAGGAACCTTCAAAACATCCGGCATTCACGCCAATCACGCTCATGAGTCACTCCGCCACCAGCCTCAAGCACCAGGCTGCCCAGGCCATCCTCCATCTCCATCCAGTGATCCACCCGAGTCCCAAAGCCGTGCCATCCACCGTCTGCCTCTTTGTCTTCGTGTCTCTCATGCCGCGTATCGTACCACGCTCGTGTCCTCCATCACGTCGGTGCCTACCACCGCGGCCGAAACCCCCCCAGCAGGAACCCCCTCCTCCTCTCC
>NIGD01000004.1:739002-757152 GCA_003055185.1 Escovopsis sp. TC | reverse complement strand
CTTCCCTGGGAAATGGATCCTCGTCTACTTCTTCCCCGCACCCCTCGCCTGCGCCCCCGAGCCCACCAGCGTCCGCGCGTCCTGTAGCATGCCCTGGAAGAAAGTGATGAGCCCGCCGCTCGGGGCGGGCGGGTTCGACGAGGAGTGCGACCGCGCGGGGGCGTCCTGCCCGTAGCTGTCGAGGTAGATGGTTCGCTTGGCCATGATGGTATACTCGGTGTGTGTGTGTGTGTATGTGTGTGTGTGTGTGTATCAGACTCTGTGTGTGTGTGTGTGTCCGTGGGTGTGTGCCTGCGTGATCAGGCGTGTCTCTGAGGAGGTGTGCCCGAGCGATGTCTGTGTGTCTCTGGATGTCGTGTCGATGTGCGTATAGGAGAAGCTGTGTATGGCTCTTTGTGGCTGTGTCGGTTTTGCGAAGAAGCAAGTGTCTGTGTATATCGCGGGCGTGTGGTCGACGTGAAGACTGCAGAGCCTGGATCGAGTTGCGGGATGCCTGGAGTCTCTCTATAGTTGATGTAACTTCCAAGACAACAACGCTCTTGATGCCGCGCAACGAGACAGGACGAGGCCAGTCTTCCTCCCCGGAATCCACTGCTCCTTTATACTCGCCGCACAGCATCCCTCCGCATCCCTCCGCATGACCGCGGCCCTCCCCCATTCCTCATCCGGATCCTTCACACAGTCCAACATCCCCTCGTCCACACCCTCTCCATGATACGACTACTACTCTCCTAGTACTAGTAGTACTACTACTACTCCGTACTACTACTACTACTACTACTACTCACAACACACATGGAACACACCATCCAACTCCAACACCCATCACCATCCATCCACCCATACTCGTACGAGCACAAGCACACGCAGTCATCCCATCCCACCCAGGGGATCTCCTCCTCCCCCCCCCCGCGGCTTGCGCATCCCCTCCCGGCCCCCTGCATCCGCCAGGCCCTCCATGCTCTTTGTCCGGGCCACGCGAGACCTCCAGGACCCGACAATCTGACTACATCAATACACCCTAACCCCTGAATGATTGGTAAGACCCGCCCTTGTGCAGGTATTCGTAGGGGTTATTAGCTAATTAAATACGTATCTGCTTATCTTAGCACGACGTAGAGTTACTAGAAAAAGATAAATTTTATATATAAAAACAAAGGGGGAAAGGTAGATTTAAGTTGTCTTAGTATTAAGTGTAACTGCCTTGTTTCTTAATAATATTTTTAATCTAGTAAAGCATTAAGTGCACTAACTTTAAGAGGTCCTTGCTTAGTACTATATCCTATGCCTTTATTATAACCTTTATAAGTACCTTATCTATAGGCCTTATAAGATAATTTACAATAACTTATCTCTTTATTATTATTTATATATGCTTAATTAGATTAAGGTTTAAGCTATAAGCTAGCTAGGCTGCGATATATACCTTAGGGCTAAAGGTTATAGCTATAAATTCCTTTATAGCCTTAGCTAAGTGCGCTAGCGCGTTGTTTTATTAGATTATAAAGCTATTGCTATCGCTGCTTATGCTAAAGGCGCGCTAAAAGTTAAAGAGCAAAGGCATAATGTGTTTATAGTATATAAAAGAAGTAATTTTTCCCTAAAACTTTTCTTAAACAAAGGATATACTTTTAAAGGAGCTTATAAAGCTTCCTTAGAATATCTATCTATTTACCTAGGTCTTATTCTTATTAAAGGCGTTAATATCTTTACCTTTATAATATTAGTATTCTTTTGTTTTCTTTAATTTCTTTATATAAAAGGAAGGGGTAAAGGGAGGAAACGATTGCTTTACTATTAAAGACTATTATATAGCTATAGCTTATTAATAGCTTTATTATCTACGTTTCGTTAGTTTAGATCTATCTTTCTTAATCTTATGCTATAAAGTAACGCTACTAAAGCGTAAATGTAAGCTACGTACTCTTATTCTCTTCTATAAAAGTAAAGCAGTATAGCTAAAAACAACGCTAAGCCTTAAGGTTAGCTAACGCATAGATTATAGCCTTTATAAAGAAGGAGGTAAGCGTAGGTATAGTACTTTATAGCTACTATAGTATTAAATACCTTTTAGAAGCGTAAAAGGTCTAAAGGGCACTCTTAAGGGCGTTATAAACGTTGTTTAAGACAATAGGCTAACGCTTAGATTAGTAAAATCTAGGCTTGTTTAGGTAGTTTATAGCATAGTAAACCTACCTTACTATAACTCTTAAGGCAGCTGCGATATCCTTAGGGGCTATCTTTATAACCTTATAGAAAGTTTTAATATAAATCTACTACTTATACGTAGTTAGCGTAGCTTATTAGCTAACTTCCTTGCTAGCTAGGTCTACCTTAGCTTCTTCTATAACTGTTAGCGCTAAGTTAAATAGATTATTGTTATCGTTAGCTGTAAAGGGGGAGGTCGTTAAGCTAGCAGTAAGCGCGTTATTATTAAAGCGCGTAGCGTACTTTATGTTAATAGCTGCCTAGGCCTCTGCCTAGGATAGCCTTTTAAGGCAAGGAAGAAACAAAAGATCTTAATTAAACCTAAGTAACAATAGTACGCTTATCTTTAGAGTCCTTTATAGTAGTTAATTAACTGCTTAAGTAGTAAAAATAAACTAATAATAACTATTAAGGACTTTATTATAGGTTAAAGTATCCCTTAAACTTACTAAAGAAAAAAGGACGTATTTAAGCTGCTTTTAAAGGAAAGATTAAACTATAGTAGAAAAGTAAGGTAAAGAATTATAAAGTAAAAGAAAAACATTTAAAGAACGCAAAAACACTTAAAAGGTAGCATTTTATAGCTAAAAAAAATTTTTTACTTATATCCGTAGGCCTTAAATGCTTTAATTTTATTGTTTTTTTTATTTTAAAGATACCTTTATTATACAATAGCTTTAAGATATATTTTAGCATAACATAATAATCCTTTAATTTTCGCTCTTACGATTACTACTCTAGGGTATCTTAAGATAATAGTGTTATATAGCCTCGTATAGGCCTCCTCCGAAGGTTACGAGGAGGGCCTACTTTACTAATCATTTAGGGGTCAGACTGTACTCCTGAGACACCGGTTCACATGCTTACGCAGACTCGACTCTCCGTACTGGTACGGCTCCCACTCCCTGGTATCGCTGCCATGCAGCTCCTATGCAGGATCCTCGCCGCTGCGGACCGGAGCCCCTACATACAGCGCATCTACATCCGCCTCTTGTGCCTGGCATCCATCCAGGGAAACCCCGAGTCGACGTCCCGTGAAGCTCCAGACTCAACTCGGCCTCTCCAACTCAGACTCTCCCACTCACTCCCAGACTCAGACTCTCTTGTCCTGATACTCCCCACGATCACTCCCGCAATACTAGATCCCACAATCCATCCCCCATCATCCGCCACCATCATCGCCGTTCCTGGCCTCCCCCTCTCCCCCCCCCCCGGATCCGTGATGCCGGCCCTCCCCGGTATCCCCCCAGTATCCCCCCGGTCCCCCCACGGACCCCGTCAACCCGTCGATCCATGATCGTCCTCCTCCTTCTCCTTATGCTCCCTGCCGCATAGCCAACCGTGGTCCCCAACTCTCGTCACAGCCAACATCCACCTGTCCTCTGCTATCCTCCCCGTCCCTCCGCACAACCAACACCCTCCATTGTTTCTCGTTCCCATAGTTCCACCCCAAGCCAACATTCACCCTCTCACGCCCATCCTCCATCCATCTCCCCCCCGGCCTTCCAGCCTCCGTCTTCCGCGATCCGCGTCCCGCGATCCTCCCCGCCAAACCAACACCAACAAACACCGCCATACACGCCGCCGCCTCCCACAGCACCCGTTCACACCACCGCGCGCACCTGCTCCCGCCTCTTGCCAGCTGCTCGTTCCGGCTAGAGGGCTGCAAGTGGGGGTCAGTACTCCGTACTCCGAGCTTACATCCGCTTGCTTGCATACGAGTCCATTCATCCGCCATCCTTCATACGAGCTCATCCATCCACGATCCTCCTCCACACACATCATCCAAGACCTTGATACTTGTACAGACCTCTACAGACTCGCAAGACTCCTCCCTACTTCCAGTCCAAGCCGCATGCGCAGGATGTCCTGGTCGGAACATCTGCCAGCAGCCGAGATGCCGACTCGCCCATCCCCACCCGCCACACGTCGTGCTCGTACTGTACTTCACATCCTCAAAACATTCTGTCCTACTTCCTCCCATCCATCCATCACCTCGATCCCATCATCCCCTCTCATCCATCATGGATCCCACCCCTCTCCTCTCTCATCACATCGATCCCATCTTCCGATCCCCTTACCCATCACAGCCCCATCCTCCAGTCACAACCTCATCCTCGCCTCCCCGCATGCCTTGCACATATACTACCACTCGAAGTCATATATCCCCCTCACCCTGCCCCCCACCTCTCCTCATTCCTTGTACAACCACAAGACGTTCCATCGCACACGAGCCCACAGCGATATATCGGTCCAAGCTGCCAGCAATCTATCACCCTCGGCCCCTGACACACTCCAAACAGCCCAGACTTCTCCCAGACTCCTCCCAAGGCCCATACAGTCTAGATTTCCCCCGCCATGTACCACCCCCAAGCCCCTTACACACTCTTAGCAGTCCAGAATCCACTTAGTTCAGAGACCACCCAGTCCATAGACCACCTAGTCCAGATTCCATCCACTCCAGCCATCCACTCCAGAATATTCACCCCTCCTCCAACATGTGATTCAACCCCTCCTTGCTGGCCCTTTCCCACCCCCTGCCGCCCCGAGTCCAGCTTCCCTGTCCACATCCAGAGCGGCCCGTCCGTCCCCTTGATGCAAACCGTCTCGATCCACTCCCGCCCCCTTGACCCAGGACCACTCGATCCACTCCCGTCCCCCTAGACAACGAGCACGCGGACTCGGGACACACAGAAAGACTGATGAGAACACACGGACTCGGAACAAGAACATAATTCTCGTCCCGTCCTGAGTAAAGCACGCGCGCCCGGGATACGCAAATAGACTGAATATTCACACGCCGCTTTCATTGCCCGGCCTCGATCAATACCTATACCTCACAACCCCCGTTTCACAGCACTCAAAAATACACAGCGCAATACCGGATCTCCCCTCCCCCTGACAACCCTCCAGACATCCTTACAGACCGTACCAGTACGAGTGCTCTGACCAACCCTGAACATCCTCCAGACCGGTACGGCTATTCATATCACCCCTTGACAACACTCCGTACAAGTACTCCGTACTCATACTCGTACGAGTACTGGCACTCGTAGGAATTACCTTCTACCCCTGACAGTCACCCCTGCCGCCATGCACCTCCTCGGGGTCTCGACCCCACACCCCCACACGCCCGCATGCCATGCTGGACTTCTCCGTCCTCGGCCACACAGGCCTGGAGCCTCACCCGTCCCGGTCCCGTCCCCGTAAGACTGCATCCCCTGCTTATGCTCCTGCTTTTGCCCCTAAACGACGTCTTCGCGGTATCCGGTCCCCACACATGCATTGCGTAAGACGGACCGCCCTTCCTTGTCTCGCCTTTTCGCGTCACCGTGGCCGCCTGACCAAGGAGTTGGATCCGCCCTTCTTTGCTCTGTCTCTGCTTTGTCTTGCTTTCCTTTGCTAGCCTTCGCTTTGCTCAGCCCAGCTCAGCTCAGCTAGGCTTCTCGGCACTCGAGAGATCTTAGCAGATACCTTCCGTGCAAGCGACCCATGAACATCCCCCGGGGCAAGGGCGTCGGGATTCGAAGCCTCGTGCAGCTTCTCAGACCATCCGCGTCGGGGTGTCCCTGGTCTCCTCCCTCAGAAGCCGGATCTGCTTCTCAAAATCCTTGTTGACCCACTCCCAGTACCCGGACCACACCCCGGCGGGGCCCGTGTTGCTCGTCGCGGCGTTGGCGTTTCCCGTCATCGCCTTGATCCGGTCGCCAAGCAGCAACGTCACCCTGAGAATGCTCTTGCTCGTCTCCTCCTGCTTCTCGACGTCTTGCTTCACCGCATTGTCCTTGAGCTTGATCGACAGCACCCCGCGGTACGCCTCCGCAATCGCATCCAGCCGGCGCACCGTCTCGTCCGGGTCCATCACAATCAGTTTGGCCACCATCAGGTTGCACAATTGCCGGATATCGTTGTCGTCCTTGAGACCCGCCACGACCCGGTCGTAGAAGTCGATGATATTGATGCGCGTGAACGCAGTCTCCATCAACGCATAGAGCGTCTCGTACGCATTCTGTGATGCACCCGGCAGGTCAGCGTCCATTTCCTTGCATCATAAGCCCCCCCGCCGCCCATCCCTACCTTGCGAACTTCCAGCCCATCATCCACTTTGTGCTTGAACGGCCCAAGCATCACCTCCCTCACGAGCTCTGTCTTGATCACCGACTCGCTCAGCACGTACGGCACCAGCTGTCCGAGGTGCGGAAGAATGAGATCGGGCTTGTTGTGCGCCGCCGAATTCAGCGTAGTCATGGCCAGCCGGCGAATCTCCATGTCAGAGTCCTGGAGCATCGTCAAGAGCATCTCGATGAGCACGTTCCTCAGGAGTGCGTCGAAAGCCTGGTCGCTCTCCGGCAGCGTGTATCGGATGGCCTGGACAGCCATCCCGCGGATGCCAATCGACTCATTCTTGAGCAGCGTCTGAAAGATACCTTTTTGTCAGTGCTACCGTCTTCCGGGCCAGATTCAGGCTTCGGCTTCATGGCCGGCCATTGGGGACGCCTACCTGCAATTGGGGCATAAAGGTCGCCGGATCCAGGGTCGTGAGCCGCCCCACGCACTCTGCACACACCACCTTGTTGTCCGCGATCAGGGAGGCAGAAAGGAGCTGCTTCCAAATTTGGCTGGCGAAGGTGCGCAGGTCCTGCGAGTCAGCCGGGGCCGAGTGGAGGATCTCCTTGATGGACTGGATGAGCAGATACTGCGTGTTGCCCCCTTCCCGCATCGTCTCGAGGATGACTGGGAGGAAAATCGGCACGTTGCTGGAGCCCGCACGCCCGAGGGCGATCGCAGCCGCAAGGGACACCCGGTCGGGCTCCTCGTGGAATTGCTCGAGGAAGATCTCCGGCCTCAGCGGCGATGCCGGCCCCAGCCTCATGCCGGATTCTCCCAGCACCGCGAGCGCGAGACTGACGCGCGCATCATCGCCGGTCTTGGCGCTAGCATGGAGCTCGGAGATGAAGCTGTCGAGAGAGACGCCCGCCGAATCGCCCCCGGTCACCAGGAGGGTCCCGATCACCTTGCCCACGACACCGGGGTCTCCGTGTACGCTGACCTCTTTCAGCAGTCCGAGCATGAGGTCTCCTCCCATTCCGCTGTGGCCGACCCGGCCGATGAACTCCAGCAGCTGGTCCAGCACGATGCTCGCGAAGTGAGATCTGAGAAACTCGCAAATGGCGGCGACCATCTCGCGATCGACGAAGCCCACCCTGGTCTGGTCCTTGACCATGCTGGCCAGGATAAGAAAGGCGGGACCCAGCAATTGTGTGTCCGTGTTTTTAATGGTCGGGAGCAGGGCCGAGGCAATTCCCTGGACTGTCTTGGCCTGGAGCTGTCCCTTTACCGCGCCGCAAAGTACGAGATTGCGGAGGGCCTTCATGCTCGATCCGCGGAGCGATCTGTTAGACTTGCGAAGCTGCACGGCAAGCTCGAGCGCCACCTGCTGAATCCAGTCCTGACCAAGTTGTCCCGGGGTGTTAGTGAATGCCACAATGGTATCCGTGGCTCGAACAGCGGCAAGTCGGGTCGTCTCGTTCATCAGCCTCTCGAGGAGGACGTTCAAAGCGAACTCGCGCTTTTCCTCCGAGAGCAGAGCGGAGCCCTCTGGGGTCGAGGCACGCGAGACGATGACCCCAAGAGCATGGATGGCCCTCTGCCGCACCTCGGCATCGGCGTCCGGGCCAGAGCTCCGTTGCACGATTACGTCGTAGAGCTTCTCGAGCTCGCCCTTGTATTTTGCGCCGGCGTTTTGACACCGTGGGGGGGTGATGGCTTTGACAAGCTCTTCGGTGGTGCGGAGGCCCTCGCTCGAAATCTTATAGAAGCGGTCGCAGGCGGCGGCCGCGACGCTGGCCACGATCTGGGCCAGGTACGGCTGCAAGACCGCCGAGGAATGGGTCTTCAAGACGTCGCTGATGAGCCTCAGGGCTGCGATTCGCAAGGTGCTGGGTGTCGCGGAAGAGGCGCCGCCAGCGGCGGCGAGCGAGGAGGACGCGGCGCCGGACCCGCCGGGCTTGACGGCCTCGATTATGAGATTCACAATGTCGGGCAGGACGTTGACCAGGCCGCCGCGCTGTACCGAGACGAGATCGTCCAGCATCATGATGGTCGCCTGCTTTGTGGGGATAGACTTTCCCTTGAGATGCTTGGCCGCGGCCTTGAGGATGCTGGGCGTCATACGTGAGAGGTCGGCTCTGGGGCCGTGCGCGGGAATCTCCTCGGCGACGGGCGACGCGAGGCCGGCCCTCATGAAGTTGGCCGCGCTTGGCCCGCCACCGCTGCTCTGCCTGCGCCGCTTGCGGTTGATGGGGTTGTGGATGATCAACTCCGGCTCGTAGTCGTCGTGGGCCAAGTCGGGCGTGTGGAGGCCTTCGCCGGTCTTGCGAATGAGAAGCGACAAGGCGGAGATGATCTCCAGCCGAACGTTCTCCTCTCTCTCGTTCAGACGCTTGATGATATCCGGCGCGGCCTGCTTGTAGAGCACACCGTTCTCGAGGAGATCGCCGCTGCCGCGGGTAGAAATGAGGGTGTACAGCGCCTTGGCAGCACATCGACGAACCTTCCAGCTCGCGTCATCGTCGTCATCGGCATCGTCTCCGAAGTCGTCATCCGCCTCAAACTCGTCGTCGTCGTCGTCCTGTTCCTCATCGACGCTCATCTCATCATCATCGTCACTGGCGAAATTGGGGTCGTATTTGAGGTAGCGAAGGCACGAGGAGATGGATTCGGAGGTGAATGCCTTCATCTCCTGAGGACACGATGCCAGGAAGGCCTCGAGAGCAACCAGGGCCGTCTCTCTGACCTCGTTGAACTCGGGGCCGACGTCCTCGCCCTCACCCACGCGCTCCATGTGGCGCTGGAGCTGTTCCTCGGACAGCATGCCCAGCACGAAGGGCACGGTCTCTGGGAGGTAGCGTCCAAGCCGGGTGGGGATGGAGCGGGCCATGCTCCCCAGGATGGAGACGTAAAGCCGACCGGTGCCAGAGCTCGTGTTGGATTTGATGAGGCCGACCGTCACGCGACGGACCACGTCTGAGATATTTGCATCGCTCAGGTAGACTGCAATCATGGAGATTGCGACGACGGCTCTCCTCTTGGCGATGGCCGAGGCCCTTTCCCTCTCCAATATGGCAAACAGGGCCTCTTGGAGGCATTCCACCTCGACCTGCTGCAAAAGGGGTCCGAAACATCGGATGAGCTCGATCGCGATGTCGACAGCCTCGCCCAGCCCGTCGCCCTCGCCCTGTAGCATCCCGGGCGGGTTGGAGGGGAGCCTATAGTAGTTGGCGGCCTTGGGCACTTGCGTCTTCGGGTCAGGGCCGATGAGCCGGGGGATGAGGACCCTGCTGATGGCATTGTAGGCGTTGGCGACGTCTTGTGTGGGAAGCGATCCCGGGATCGGTCTATCCAGGGCGGTGATGAGGCTTCGCATGGCTAGAGCTGGGATGGTGTCGTCGACGGCGTTCTTAAGCTTCAGGGACGAGAGCTTGTCGATCATGGGAGGGAGGACGCCGACCGGGAGCTTCTTAACCAAGGGGCCGATGCTGCGGAGGGGGGAAGATGACGACGCACTGGGGTCAGCAATGATGGCCACAGGACAACGACGGCGGCGTGCGAGCTTGATCCTGGCATGGGAGAAGGGAGGTTGGAAGGGGGCAACAGGGAGATCACTGGGGGAGCAACAGGGGGGCTTGGCCCTTCCTGGCTGAGGACTCACCACTTGAGGGCGAGGTTCTGGACCTCTCCGTTTTGGTCATCGAGGACCAGGAGAACGCTGTCGACAGTCCTGGCTGCGATGTTATAGTCATGTTTGAGGAAGTCCGGCTTCGCTTTGTTCAGGAGGGAGAGCAGATCGGTGAGCCCCATGAAGCGGAAGTCCGGGTCGGCATCGCTCAGTTTGTTGACGTGAGCCATCATCGCCTGAGGCGGGACGGCTTGCGTCGAGGTCGACGAGGGCGTGGAGGATGCCATTTTGCGGCGGGGCGATGATCAGCGTGGTGTCCAAGTCGTCTCTAGTAGTGATGGAGAGCTTTGGTCTCGATTCTTTGTGTGGCAAGGATGAGAGATGTCGTCAGGCGGAGGGGGAAAGCCTGGAGCTGGGCCGGCCGGCCGTCCAAATGCATCCAAGCCCGCAAGCAATCGCGGTACATGTATGGAGCGTGGGAAGATGGAGCTCGGAAGCGGCGGCGAGCCGCGAAATTGGTGGATGAACTCGAAGTGAATCGATCAACCTCGACCTGGAGTCTGCCAGACGCTAGGTTAGTGGCACTCGACGGCTTGTTGACGAAACGTGGATGGAAGCAAGCGCCGTGGACAAGGAGGAGGAGGGAACAGGAGCAGACCTGGAGTGGAGGGGCGAGTGGAGGGGCGAGGCGACTGGAGGCGATACCCTCAGGATCAGGGTCGAGCTTGATGGGCACAAGACGGCCAGGATCAACCGGGGCGATTTCGTGAATGAGCTCAACACGCTGGAGCGAGCTGGCAGGAGGTGAGGCGAAGCTCAAACTACGGATCCAGGATTGATGGACGAGGAATAGGTAGTAGTATGTAGATCCATTGATGCCCTCACTCGCATCATGTGTGCAGCGACTGAGCCACATCGAGCTCTGGGTCGATCGTCCTGCCATTTCGCCCCGCGCCATCGGCCCGCTGTATGCGGCGGCATCCGGGCGAATTAGCGGGCGATTGGTGGATTCAATCCCTGGAGCTTCTCCAGCCACATAGACTTACCCCGCCATGGATGAGTGTGGCGCGAGCACGGGCTACCCTAGATGAGCCCTCCGAACGGATTCTGGAGGTACATGTATGGGTGGATTCTGCTCAAGCCCGAAGCTCGTGCAAGAGATCCATTGGGGTCTGTATCAGAAGTCTTGGATGACTGGATTCGAAAGCGTCATGACGCGCGACATCTTGTTCAGGATGGAGTGGTCTGGTTATCTTCATGTCGTCTCGACATCAATACATCTATGTACTCCGTACGGAGTACATGTAACCTGATCATGGCATCTCCTCGCGATGGAAGGGACATGGAGCACATTTAAGTTCACTCCAACATGAACCACACAGTGCCCTGCTTCTCCTTTTACTGTACTCCGTATGTAATGACATAAGCAACATCGAAGGGCCTCATCACCCGTCAGCGTGAACATGAAGCTTTCACGCGTCCTGCTCATGGATGTTCATCCCCCTCCCCAGAGCCCACTCGATCGTCGAACGAGATTGAGGACCCGTCGACGCAGCATCTCCAGGCTGGACTCCTCAACAGACAACAGGAGCCATCCCCCCCACAGCTTCGAAACAGCTCGCTTCGAACCTCACCGTTCATCATGGTGAGTCCAACCCCCTCAAATCTTTCACCACCCGCTCGCTCACTGATGTTGGACCCCCCAGAACAAAGACTCGTCATTCACCTACGTCCACATGCATCGCCCCGGCGACGCCGATCTTTCCGAGGACTTCTGCAAGGACAAGCTCCCCGCCGACGACATCTACGTCCCGCCGCAGCACCAGCCCATCAACCCAGAGGACGAGGACGACGTCGTCCCCGACCAGCACGCCGCGTTCGGCATCCAGCGCGCCACCCAGCACGTCAGGGAGCCCGCGTGGAGGGACCTCGGCCTTGGGGACCTTATGAAGAAAGGGCCCGGGGCCGAGGCGAGGGCCGCGTCGGCCGCCGCGAGCAAGACCTCCAGACCGCCCAGGTGAATGGGGCTGATCGCCAGGACTGGGACTTGTCCGAGACGGGTCTTTGGATCGAACACTGGTAAATGGCGTGTTTGGCGTGCGGTTTCTTTCCTTTTCTTTTGGTACGGAGTACGGGTCTCTTCGGAACCCCCCTTTCACATCGGCATGGCATCCGTCCGGGCATGGCGTTGGGCGAATATGTATAACGAGCTTTTGATCATGCTTCATCATTATCTTGTCTTCCTCTTTTTTTTTTGGGACCCTCTTCTTGATCCTGAACACAGGTCGCCTCGAAGTCCATATGGCGACCAAATTAAAAAACCACAAGCCCTGACAGGAAGCTATCAACGAGAACGATATGAAATATAAATCATGAAACTCCCAAACTCCATTCTATGCCCTCGACCGCACAAGACTCCAACACAAGCCACCTAATCACAGCGTAGATCCAGGGCGCCCAGTCCCCCCCTCCCCCAAAGCAGCCGACGAGGTTCCATCGAAATCCCGGCTCAGTCCCTTGCCTCGACCCTCACCCTGACCATTTCAATTGTGCATGCCTCACCTCAAGCTCAGGCCCATCACGCCGCCTTCGCCAGGAAAGCCTCCCTCTCCACGACCTCCCCCCTGAACTTGACCAGAAACACCGTCTTCCCGGGCCACATGTCCCCCTCGCCGACCGTATGCGCCGTCACCCTGGCCGGGAAGTCCGCGCCGTCGCACACGCCCTCGACGACGCCCGCCACGAACGCCGCGCAGTTGAGCTGGCTCATCTCGCGCGGGACGCTGATGTACTGGTTGACGAGGGGCTCGTTGTCGATGATCATGTACTCGTCGGGCTTGTCCGCGTCGGTCGACTTCTCGAGGCGGTCGGCCTGCCGCCCGAAGAGGTGCTGCCACACGTTCTGCTTGATGAAGTGCAGCAGCGCGATGATGTTCTGCGGGCGGAGCTGCGTGCGCGCGGGCTCGCGGTACAGGAGCAGGTCGAGCAGCTTGACGCCGATGGAGTGGCCCTGGAGGTTGAGTCTGGGCAACACATCAGCGAGGGTTCCGAGTCGGTCAAACGGGTACAGGTACTCGGTAGAAGGGAAGAATGCAGCGAGGAGGGGAAAGCTCACCTCTGCTCCAGCTCCTGGATGCCCTTGACGCGCCGCTGCGCATACGTCACCATCTCCCCAAACAAATACGCAAAGCTCGCCTGGCTCAGCTCCGCCGTCTTCGTCCGGTTCAGCGGCCGATGGTAGATCGTCTTGCCATTATTGGGGACCCGCAGGCCGGATTCCTTCCCCCCCCCGCCGCCGCCGCCGCCGCCGCCGACGCCGACGCTCGCGTTGTTTGGCTGTATGTTGGACATGGATGGGTTTCGCGCCGGTGCCTTCAGCGATGCATTCCCGGCCTGCCTGCGACAACAGGCTCGAAGCGGAGACGATCGAGGCGGGTGATGCCGCTGGTCATGGACATGAAGACGCCGTGCATCGATGGGGAGTGGAAAGTGTCGAGATCGCGTCGCTGAGGCGGGTGGGAGCTGGAGGTGCTGGACGTGGACGTCAATCCTGGATGGAAATGCTCCGATGGGGTCGAGCCTCCCACGGCGGGGCCGATAACATGACGATAGAATATGTGAACATTACATGATGTAGGCGTCGTGGACCCGGACCGGTGCTCGCACTGTGTGAAGGGCCTACCCTGCACATCGTCTCCCTCTTCGGACAGGGTTAGGGTTAGGGTCAAGGCCCGTCCCCATCAACCCAGTCTGGAGGGTAGGGTTAGGGTTGAGCCCGTCTCCAGGGTTCCAAGATTTCAGGGTTCTGCTCCAGGGTTCAGGGTTCAACCTCCCTCCATCACGAGCCTGGAACCAGCTTCCTCCCCTCATCTCAACTTCACTGGGACCGTCCCATCATCTCGACCTCTTTGGGCCTTTTTGGGCCTCGCTCTCCCGACAATCAGATGGATCAGATCAACACAGAGTCCAAGATTCAGTTCCAGTAGGCATCGATGGGTATCATTCTCGAGGCAGAATCCTATTCTACTGAACCGCTGACACCCTCAGATTAGCCTCCTTCTGCCTCAGCGAGGCCTCCACCCAGCTCGCCACATCCTCCAACGCCTTGCGCGGGCTTCTCTTCCGCTTCAGCAAGAACCCCTGGATCTCCGCCGGCGAGAACATCCCCACCGGGATCCTGCGTCCAAACTCCTCCGCAATCTCCCGCATCTCCTTCCCCGGGATCGCATCCACTTCGTCCAGTGGCCCCGTTGAGCCCACGCCCACGCCCACGCCCACGCCCACGCCCATGCCCACGCCCCTGCTCTGGCCCTCCACCGCCGTCGTTTGCTTCTGCTTCGTCCGCGACGTGGTCTCATCGTACATGCGGTGGAAGAGCTCTGCCGCCTGCGATCTGGTCGCGTTGGTGAAGGCCACCTGGACGTCTACCCGCCCCGGCCGGATCAGCGCCTCGTCCAGCGACTCCGGCTTGTTGGTCGTCATGATGAGGACGCGGCCTTCGTGGGAGGCCACCCCGTCGATGGCGTTCAGGAGGCCCGATAGGGAGATGCCCTCGGCGGGCTCTGATGACTTGGCGGCGGCATTCGCTTTACCGCACCTGACCCCCTTTCTCGCGCTCTTGGTCACGGCTTCATCGCCGCCCGCGGCCCCGCCGTCAGAAGAACCCCCCGACACCGACTCATCGCTCTGATGAACCGTCTCCTTTCCCCTTTCCATCACGACTGAGCTTGCATCCCGACGCAGACCAGCCGTGTCAATATCCTCCAAGAGGACGATGCACCGCCTCGGCAGCTTGGTGAAGAGCATCGAGAGATCCTCCTCGTTGATGTTCGCGTCCTGGAGACTGATCACGTAGATGTCGATGCCGAACACCCCCGCCAGCGCAAACGAAAAGCTCGTCTTGCCCGTCCCGGGCGGGCCGTGGAACAGGTATCCCCTCCGGAGCGGGATCCCCCTGCAGGCGTACCACCGCGGCGTCGCCGGGTGCAGGTACTCGTTGATGTCCTCCATCACGCTCTGCTTCTCGCGCGCGTCGAGCACGACGGTCGACATGGGCCTCACCGGGCGGCGCGCCACCTTCTGCCACACGTTGTGCTCCCTCCGCTGCTCCTTGTCCCTGGGCCGGTGGATGCTCGTCTTCTGGTCGTCGTCGGCGTAGTACAAGGCCTTGGCGTCCGCGAGCAGCTGCTTGATGGGCTCGGTGGAGCGGCCGAAGCAGGAGATCCTCAGCTCCTCGACGTCTTTGAAGCCGCCACCAAACCCTGTGTTGACGAGGGACTCCTTCGCGCGGTGGAGTAGGAAGTACGTGCCCCGATGCCAGAAGGACGTCACGCCCATGGCGGGCACGAACCTCGGAACCTGACAACGACCTATGAGCTGTGCTTCGCGGCAATGACTGCAAAAAGTAAAAGGGTCAAGGGAGAGGAATGGAAGATGAGCCCAGGCAGGGAAAGGACAATACCGATCGGAACTCGTCGTTCGAAAAGTTGAGATACTTCTTCTCCCCCCCTGCTCCGTCCCCATCCGTCCAGAGGAGACCTTCACCAAGCTCGTCCTCCTCCTCCCACGCGCCTCTCCACATCGTCTCTACCATGAGATACCTGCTCCCGCGAATGCCCGGCTGCTCCGCCAGCCACGCCATCAGATGCCCGTGGATCTGGTCGTCCTCGGGCACGTACATAGCGCACATGAAATACCTCCCGACCAGGCCCCCGACGTGCTCGTACAGCACCGAGGCGACCTTGCCCACGGCCCACAGGAAGGCCAGGACGGTCAGCACGGCGGAGGGATCGAGCCCGGACCCGGGATGGGCGGCGCCGAGCAGCCTGGGGACGAAGGGGCCCGCTATCTGCAGCAGGGGGGAGGCATGCCCGGCCGTCGCGGCGAGCAGGGAGCTCATGAGCGCGGGCGCGGACAGCGGGTGAGGGTCCTCGTTGGCTCCGCTGCCGACGCCGACCCCGCTGTTGAGCTTGCGCTTCGGGTGGTCGCCGATCAAGGCGGGGGGGTCTGTGTCCGAGGCATCGATGGCGGGAGGGCAAGGCAAGACGGGAGGTGAGAGGCCCAGCGAGAAGAGGGAGGCCATTATGGACCCGATCGAGGGCTTGGCCATGGAGATACGAATGTCGTGAGGGTCGGACTCGAGGTATTTGAGCGGCAGGCCAGAGACTTTTCTTTGCCTGTGTGCTCATGCGACCTCCAGACCAGCAAAGGCTCCTGGGAGATGCTGGCTTCAAGTAAGTCCATCAAACACATATTGTGTATTCTTCCCCCCCCCCCCCCTTTCCATTCACATGCGTTCTCCACGGCTATCCATATTCCCCCTCGCTTCCAGCCGGGACTCTCAGAAAGACCGGTTCCCTCCACCAGACTGCGTCACCGCGCTGCCGCGGACCCCCCCGTTGTGGACCAGGGGATCGCCAGCCCGACTTCCTCGCGCCCAGCTCTGCATATGTATTCACTCAAGCCTGCATATCGAGGTCTGCACATCCACTCCAGTCTGCAGTGCCATATACTCCGTCACCACGCGGAAAGCCAGCAATGCCCATCACGCCAGAGTTGACCTACGAGTACAGGCCGTCGCTCGCCCAGACCCCCTGTGCTCTCCATGCCCCGACTCCAGGGCTGATCCTGTCGTCCACGCGCGATGACGACGACACTCTGTCTTCCTGACAATACTTGTACGCAGCCGGGACCATCCTTATTCCCGACCTCGACTGCAGCCGTCACGTTCGTCCAACCCAGGTCGCCCCCTGCGAGACCACCCTCGCGGTGCGGCCCAGCCGTTGTCACGCTTAGTCTGCTGCGCGTCAACGAAGACTCCCGATGTTGGTGGGAACGCGCAGCCCCGAAGGAACGGCTGCAGTGCAACGACGGCTGGAGGGTGCATGATCCGAGGGTGCAGGAATTCGGCATCAATGGCATTGGATCCCGGCCTGAACGCCCGGCTAGAGAGCCATGCCGAGTGTGCTCCGAAGGTATGTATACATGAGCTACGAGAATCAACAAACCTGCAGACTTGATCCACGCCCACGTTCGTGGCGTGGCCCTATTCCATCAAGGAAGGACGTCTCGACAAGCCGGCCCCGCCGTCTGATCGCTCCCGGCACGGGAGACTGCTGCGCCCGGTCATGCCGTTGCAGTGTTTAGACGGATCTATAGGATACTTTCGCCCCCCCGGCGGCGATTCTCAGTCGAGCCCCCGTCACGACATGCTCAAGGCTGGACTACAGGTCGACCTGGAGCCAGCCGAACCGCCACCCGTCAAATCAACAGAAGATGCCTCTTCCTTGCCTCTTCCTTGCCCCTTCAACCACACCACTCGCGCCAACAGCCGTCTCTGCCCCCCGTGCTGAGAATGACCGCACTGTTGGCGGCATGCTCCAAGGCAATGCCGTCCGGGAGGTGGACCACATCTCTCCTGTGTGTCTGGAGACGGATGCTCACAAGTACTACTACTAGTAGTACTATCAAGACAAAAGTTCGGCCCGCAAGGTGGTTCTATCTTGGACAAGAGATCCGCTCATCTACACTGCTATCTAGACAGAACGAAGAGTCCAGCCCTGCCGTATATTCTTGGCAGCAATTTCACCCCTGAGACCAACGAAACCCAGACCAAGAGCCCCAGACGAGGAGCCCCAGACGAGGAGCCCCAGATGGTTCTATACTTGGATACGAAACCCAGCTCACTGATACGATCTACACAAGAACCAAGATCCAGGAATCCAGCCCTGGCAGCAAAACAACGCTCGCCTCGAGGAGCCCAGACCAGGCGCCCCCAACGAGCACCCAGCCGCAACCAACACATTGCCCCCTCCTCAACCTCCATCCTCCACCTGCATCCGTGACTTGCATATAGCAACGACCACACAGACTCCACAGACCCCGCAGTCCCGACCGCCCTGTACGAACCCCCGCGCTCATACTCCCCCCTACGGCCCTCACGGTCTCCGTCGACACTGAGCGCTCCCCGCACGACTCACGCCGCGCGTTGCGCGACTTACAAAGACTTACAAGTCCTTTCGGAGCACACATGCTTGGCATCCTCCGTCCCGTCCTCCGCGTCCCGTCCTCTGTGTGCCTTCACGGCTCGACAGGCTCTGGCGCAGATCCGGCAGCTATCCCGGTAGCACTTCCACGCCCCCCCGCATGATCGCCGCATGACATGGCTCCCGGCACACCGGCTCAGCCCCCATCCTGTGCCGTCCCATCTAGAGACATCTATATTCCCCCATCTACCGTACACATTCCCCCCCATCCACCACACA
>NIGD01000004.1:726971-738977 GCA_003055185.1 Escovopsis sp. TC | reverse complement strand
CCCCCCCCCCCGTCCACCGCCCATGACCACAATCCACAGAGCCAAACTGCCGGGACATGCTCCTGACTGCATCTCGGCTCGTGGATGCATATATGGCAGGCGAGTCAGCTGAACGACCTCACCGAGCTCCGTCCCGCCCTCTTTCTTCTCCATACCCCTGAAATCGAACGGAGTAGTAGTCCTCACCACTTGAGGTCCCCCTTACTCGTAACCGTTTGGCAGGCCCGCGTCCAAGTGTCGTGAGTGCCGTCCCTTGATCCCCCAGGTGCGCCCTCCATGAGGTACTAGTACTTCCTGCGGCTTGCCCTTAACTTCAACCCACCGCCCCCGACCAAAGAACAAAAATCCTCGAGAACAGAGCAGCAATACAAGGAGAAATTAGATGTATCGATCTCGCAAGACGGCGCAAAAGACATTACATGTATATTATCTCATTCTACCGAGTAGAGTCCCGTCTATGTCTCTGGATGCCCGTCCAAGTTCTTCCATACCTGTCGGTCCCGTTCAGGCTGTGATGCCTGTCAGACCCCTCCCACCTGTCCGTCCCGTCCGAGGCTGTGATGCCCGTAGACCGTGATGCCTGCCAACCTCTCAAATCCGTCAGATCCGTCATACCGTGATGTCTGACGTCCGACGTCCGACGTCCGACGTCCGATGCCCGATGCCCCTCCATCCGTCAGACCTGTCATACCGTGGCGTTCGATGTCCGATACCCGTCAGACCCGTCATATCCCTCGTACCCGTCAAACCTGTCATACCCACCAGACATACCCGCGATGCCCGTCAGACAGACCCACGGTGCCAGCCAGACAGACCCGTATTGCCCGTCCAATACTCCCGTGAGGCCCGATGGCCGATACCGTCCCATGCTCGATGCCCATCCCCGTCTTCGCCCTCATTTCCACGCCGAGCCGTTGCCGAGGTTGAGGCCCGCCAGCTGGGCGATGACGTTGCCCTCGGGCTTGTGCTCGACCTTCTCCTCCACCTTGGTCTCCGTCGTGGTCTGCGTCATGGTCTCTGTCGTGGTCTGCGTCATGGTCTCGACCTTCTCCCCGACCTTCTCCTCGACCTTCTCTTCGATCCTCTCTTCTACCCGGCCCGCCGCCTGCTGCTCCACCTGCTCCTCCTTCTTGACCTCGACGGTCTCCTCGACCTTTTGCTCCACCTTGGCTTCTTGCTGAACCTCCTCCTTGACCTCCTCCCTGACCTCCTCCCTGACCTCGTGAGTGATTTCCTCCCTGACTTCCTGAGTGATCTCTTCCCGGACTTCCTGCGTCACCTCCTCCCTGACCTCCTCTATCACCTGCTCCCTGACTTCTCCCCTGACCTCCTCAACTTCCTTCCTGACGTCTTCCGTCACCTCCTCCTTTACCACCTCGGCCTCCACCTTGGCCCCCCACTTGAAGCCGAAGACGCTCTCGTCCGTGCCTCCCGCCATGTAGTCCTCGGACTCGCCGATGTGCTTGCCCGCGGCCTCCCACCTGGCGAAGCGCTCGTCCTTGTTCTTCTTGCACATGCCGATGAAGGCGGGCCAGAAGACGTCGTGGTCGTATTCGAACTCGAGCTGGCCGCCCCAGTCGAAGGCCCAGAGCTGCTCGGGGGGCACGTACTGCGTCATGTCCTCGTTGAACTTGAGCTTCTCGCGGGTGACGGGGTCGATGAAGGGGGTGATGATTTTGAAGAAGCCTTGGATCATCCAGTGGACTGCGGTGGGAAATGTCAGCCGGGGTACTCCGTGCCTCCCAGGGGGAATACTCGAGCCGATGAATGGTCAAACAGACGCGCGCAACCGTTGGATTCATCACGCAAGGCTGGGGACCTACCATTGATGATGAGGCACTTGCCGAGGCGCTCCGGGTAGTGGTTCTGGAGGATGTTGAGGACCTCCTTGGCCATGGCGAGCGGGACGCCCTGCTGGTACTTGGACTTGGTCTGCCTGTAGTTGATCATGAGGCTGAGGTTCTCGACGCCCGTCGGCATGACGTCGATGACGCGCTCGACCATGTAGACGAGGTGGTGGACCTGGCGCGGGCTCGCGTGGGTGTTCTGGCGGCCCGGGTTGAGGTAGTGGCAGGGGCGGCCCTGCCTGTCGAAGCCGACGGGCAGCTGCTTGCCCGTCTCCTGCTCGGGGGAGATGTAGTCGGCGGTGAAGCCCTCGACGTCGTACTCGCGGCGCCAGGCGAGGGTGGCGGCGATGCGCTCGACGGCCTGGGACACGCTCCACTTGCAGGCGCGCAGGTAGCGCAGCAGGCAGTCGCGCGAGAGCCAGGCGCGCTCGACGTCGGTGAGGGGGCCGGACTTGTCGGCGTGCTTGGGGGAGCAGGCGACGGCCTCGAGGGCGGCGATCTTGTCGAGGACGGCGGCGTACATGCCCTTCTGGGGCTCGGTGAGGGCGAGGCGCGGGGCGGGGGTGCTGGCGGCGGTGGGGGCCTCCAGGGGGAGCAGGCGCGGGTGCTTTTCCTCTGCCATGTTGCCGGGTGCTGGAGCTCCGACTGAATGGATGCCACTGAATGCCACTGAGTGCCACTGGGTATATAGCACGAGGTGGTCTGTACCGCTGCTGGTGGTGACAGCAAGTCGAGGTGCACCCCGTACACCGCGTCGAAGTCGTGTCGCGTCGTGCGGATGGACGGGCAGAGGGAGGGATGGAGGGATGGAGGGATGGAGGGAGAGGATGAGATGTGGACGGATGGAGGAGAAGACAGGTAGCGCAGAGACGGGTGGACAAAACGAGTGGACGGGCTCGCTGACCGCGAGGGCTCCTGTGGTGAAGCTCCTTTCAGGGGTGAGATGGGAGATTGTCGAAATTGTGCTCTACCGGTTTGGGGACGGATGCGGAGTCGGAGTCCGGAGATGGCCTCGCAAGCGCCCTCGCAGGACAGTATCAGCCGGACCTCGCACGGCCCAGGGTCGATGCACATGCTCCCCTTGGCCGACGTTGCGTCCCTGCGACCACAGTCCATCCCCCCTGCCCGCACTGTCAAGGCGGTCAGCTCAAACGCGCCAGACGCCACGCTCGCACTCGCCCCCGGTGATTCGCTCCCTATCGTGCTTGTTGTCCCGGGGCCGTCCTCGTCCCTGCATTCGGCCGGAATCCCTACTCCGCGATACTATTCCCATGCCCCAGGGACGACAACGAGATGAGCATCCTGATATCAGGAACCTGACATCAGGAACTTGACATCAGGAACCTGACATCAGGATCCTCCAGCCTCGTGCCAGCCTCGATCTCCAGCCTCGATCTCCAGCCTCGATCTCCAGCCCCTGCCAGCCTCGCTCCTCCCTCGACTCCGTACCTCCGGAGTACTTACCTAGTAGTAGGTAGGAAATGTACGGAGTACCCACTGGTTCCCTCCTCTCCTCCGTGCCTTCCTGGACTCGTGGCTCTGTACGAGTACTATCCGAGGACTGCCCGTACCAACACGCGATCATCTCGTATAGGAGGGTTGCTGAACCCGAGGTCGCCTCGTACTCGGACTCGGATTCGCACACCCTCCTGCCCTCCCGCGCCTGCCCACCCGTCCCTGCCGCCTCAGTGCTCCCGCCTCCCTCGCCAACGCCCATCCCGGCAAACCTTATTTCGACCCGTCCTTACATAAGACCGTACGTAGATGTAATACAGTCAGCGGATCCAATTAAGAGCATTAGTTAAAGACTTAATTAAAGCTTAAAGAGCTTAAAAAGCAAATATATAATTTAAGACCCTTTTATCTATAGAAGTTATAGTACGTAGGCTATTTAGCCTACGTATACACGTAATATGTACCTTAAGCATACAAATCAGTAGTGCTTCTACTCTAGCATTCGTTATCTTTTATTCTAGCTTATTATATACCCCTTAGCTAATAAAGCTATTTACGCTTCCTTAGCTACTGCTTAAAGACCTAACCGTTGCTAATTCTTAGTGTTTAGCTACTCTTAAGTAGCTATCCTAAGAATACTATGCTAAGCCTTTGTTTAAGCGTATAAGTGCGCTATAGGCGTAGGCTCTGTATTCTGCTGTATACGCCTACGCCTACGTTTAAGGGTAAAGTAAATACTACATTAATAAGGAAAACAATAAAGGATAATACTAAGATAAATAAAGCTTTATTTTACCTTTACTAACTTTATAATCTATATTTAGCGTAATCTTATCTTTTCCTTTATATATTTTTATAGTTTAAGCCTTTTTCTTTCCTTTAGCATTAACGCTTAAACTATCGTTAAAAGCTTTATAATTGTTTCTTTATACTTTGCTTACTAATCCTTAATTTCTTAAAGCTTATTAATCTAAGCGCCTTTCCTTTTCTTTTATAGATAAAGTTTACTTAAATTCTATAATGCTCCCTTCTATCTCTTTATCCTTATCCTCTTTTAGCTCCTTTAGCTTTGCTTCTGCTTTTGCTTTAATCCTTAACATTAAAGAAGCTCTTAACCGTAAGCTTTAGTTCTTAAAGTAGTCTAAGCTGCTTAGTAAACGTAGTATAAGTACTAGTTCTTTAACTTAGCAAACTTATATTATTAGCTAACTGCTATAAAGACTAAGACCTTAAAGCAATAGCGTAATCGCTGCCTTAAGCCTATATCCCCTCTTGCTGTTAAGCCTACTAAGCTACCTTAGCCTATACCTAAGCTTCTACTAAAAATCGCTACTAAAGCTTTACTAAAAACCCTTTGCCTTAAGCGCTGCTCCGCTGCCTCTACGCTTAAGTCTAAGATACTACTAGCTATCTAAAATAGTAAGGTCTATAAGTTAGCTTAAGTTATAAAGAAAAAGGCTATAGCTACGCTATAGCTAGCCTTAACGCCTCCTTTAGTACCCCCTTCTCTACCCTTAACTGCCTACATTAACCTGCTATATAATTAGTATATATAGTCCTAGATTTCTAAGAAAAGGACTATAATAAATTACTAAAAGGTAGCTAGCAATCTAAACAAGTATACCTTCTGCTAAGCATAAAGGTACGCTTATAAGGACGTATAAGTGCTGCCTTAATAATCCTTTAGCTTTATAAACGTTTACTAACTGCTAAGAAGCTATCTATTATAGCAGTAGCTTGCTTTATATACTACTAACTTAATTAAGAAAAACAACCTAGTAAACGTTCTTATGTATTAGCTTACCCCCTTTCTTAGTACCCCTAAGAAAAAGAAAGAAGCTAATAGTCTATAGGAGCTAAATATCTATAAAACTACGCTAAAGGTGCTAGTTAACCTCTTTAACTGTAACCTTGCTGCTATCCTTAACCCTAATATTATAAAGATTAGCAAGGACAAAGACAATAAAGACCTAATCTCGTACCTTATAGGTATAAAAGCCTAGTAGCGCTTTTAGCGCTATATAAAGCAAAAGAAGGCTAAGTTTTTCTTAACTAGTAAAATAATAAAGTAGGCGTAGCATTAGCAGTAGTATAATTCTAAATACGCTAAAGAAGTCTAAGTTTTAAAATTTAAAAAAAAAAAAAATAAAAGAAAAAAAAATAAGTAAAAAAAAAAGAAATAAGAAGTAAAAAAAATAATAAGAACTAGTTAGTTTAATAGTTATAAGGCTAAAAGCGCCCTTATAGTTATTACTAATTTTATCGCTTTTTACAGAAGCTGTTCTATATTTAATAGCAATTTAAAGTGCTTAAACCTTGCCTAAGGCAAGGCTTTTATAAGCCTATCTGCTAGCATCTCTTGCAATAGAACGAAATAGATCTTAAAAGAAGCTTTCTAATACTCTTAGCGTACCTATATCTGCTATATATTAACGTACTAAAGCCTTATATTTATCTTACTGCTTTCCTTAGTTATAAGCTATATTATCTAAAGATTATTATAGCTTATATCCTAAGGTTTACTAAGATTAAATCTTAGCTTTTTAAAGAGCCTAGAAATTGTAAACGTTTCCTTAGTAACTTAGTTTAAAGACAAAAGCTTAGCTTCTATAAAAGAAGTTATAACTATATCTTACTTTATTACGTTCTATAAGATTAAGCTGCTAAAGAGAGTAACAATATATCCTTATAAAGACCTTTAGGAGGGCTCGTTGTCTACGAATAAAGCGTTACTTAAAGCTATAAGCACTTATATCTTAGAAGTCCTTCTATAGCAGATAGTAAAGTTACGCTATACATAGAGATATCTAATTAGCTAGTCTACTATATTATAATGCTCCTTTCTTAAGTTCTTAAGGAATCTAGAGAAAAGGGAAGCTATAAAGGAGATATTAAGGCAAGCTATAACTATAGCGTAGAGTATAGATCTAATCTTCTCTTAATAGAGTTTAATTAATAACTTCTTAGCTAGCTCTTCCTCTAAAGTATAGCTCTTAGCTAAGATTAGAACTAATAAGCTCTAGCTTCCTTTTGCTAAATTAAACTACTATACTACCTTCTTAATATATAAGTTAAGTAAGATATAAATTCTCTTATAATAGCATTCTTTAATAAGCTTTATCCTAAGGAACTACTCTATATCTCCCTTATTATATATCTTATATATAAACATTAGCGCTTTTATAACGTTCTAGAATTACTATTTGTCTTCTTAATAAAAAGCAATAATAATATCGTTTACGTAAAAGATTATAAAAAGCTTCTAGTCCTTGCTAAAGAAAAGATATAGCTCTTTATAGCTTAAGATAAGCCTAAGCTGCCTAAGCTTCGTTAAGAATTCCTTAAACTAAAGCTTTAGTAAGTCCCTTAAGCTATATAAAGCTTACACTAGCTCTAGGCAGAAGTTAAGCTTATAGAAGCCTTCTAAGAGCTTATACGTTATAGGCGTTATATTCTAGCTCTAAGTTACGTTAAAGAAGGTGTTCTTAACGTTAAATTTCTTTAGCTTTAGATTATATTTAGCAGCAAAAGTAATAAGAATTTAAAATAATTAAGCAGTAAGCGTTACAGCATAGGTGCTCTTTATCGTAGAGCTTTCCTATATATCTCCTTATACTACTAAGCGCGCCTTATACCTATCTAACTTTCTATCTTAATTAAATTTATATATAAAGACCTAGCGTACTAAGAGAAGCTAAGATTTAGTATCTTTAATTAAGATCTCTTTTTAAGTACCTTTTGTAATTAGCGCTACGTATTTTAGCTACGCTGCTTTAATAAATTTAGCTTTCTAAGGGTACCTTAACATATCCTTTTAGTTGTTTAAAGCTTTAATAAAGGTATTAAATTTCTCCTTTAACTACTATAGGAGCGCCTTAGACCTCTTTGCTTCTTTTTATTTAATCTAAGCGTTAACAACGTTAAAGAAGGTCTAGGTCTCCCTTATCTCTTAGGCTATTAGCAGCTTATTGTTTAAAAAGCGCTATACTATAGACTTAAATCCTTAAATTACTAAGTAGACTCCTTTTTAGCGTATACAATTAAGTAAATAGTTATTTACCTTTCTTAAAGCTAAGATCCTATAGATCTAAGCACTCCTTCGTAGCTTTATATACTAAGTTAAAGGCACTAGCGTAGTTAACTTATATTCTTTATTTTCTACTTACTTATTAGCAAAAACAAATCTATCTATTAACTTATCCTTTAGCAAAGCTATTGCTATTGCTTCTTACTAAGCTTGCTTAAGCCTTAGCTACTAAAAAAAGCTCTTGCTCCTTGCTATCGTATATACCTTTAGCAATAAGAGATTAAGCAGCCTTGCTTCTCTAATCTTATCTAAGATCTTATTTTAGATTATCTCCTTACCCTTAGCCTACGCTACGCTGCTAATATTAAGAAAGGCTTTCTCTAAGGTCTTTTAAGGCGTTTAGAGGCCTATAGGCGTTGCTTCTTAGGTGTTAAGGCGTTTAAGCTCTTGTGTAACGTTAGTTGTATACTCTTCTACTCTTCCCTTTAAGTTTAAACGCTTTAGCAGCTCTTTAATAGGTCTTTTAGCCTAAGCTAGCTAAAGCAGTAAATTAAATAAAACGTTTACTTCCTTGCTTTTATAAATTTAAACCTTCTTTATTAAAGCACTTAGCTTTATAGCAAAAAGCTATTCTTACTATTACTTTTTATTAAAGAAGATCTGCTTATTAAAAGTAACGTTCTTTGTTATAATAATACGTTCTAGTACAAAGATCTAAACTTAGTATATATTTATAGTAATATACTTAATAAAATAGCTTAAGATCCCCTATAGTATAGTCTTAAAATGTCTTCTCTTCCTCCTAGCTTTATAGTCTTTGCTAAAGCAATACGCCTTATAGCTATATATAAAGATACTACTTTAGTCTAGTTAAAGGTTTATAAAGCGCTCTTTAATAAGTAGTAAAGCGTTTTTATAGAACTAATGCTTTAATTTATTAATAAGTAACTTTATTGCGTTCTTACGCAATAGACTTATATTTAGAAGGTAGGTAGCAGCGTAAACGCTCTTAGGCTAAAGATCTGTAAAGAAGCTAGCTCTTTTACGTATCTTAATCTACTTTATTATAATTTCTTAGCTTATACGCTCTACTACCTTGTTTAGCTTATAAGTGTATAAAGCACTTAGCTTAAGAACAATACCCTTTAACTAAGCTTACCTCTACGTTAGCGTATACCTATAGATTACAGTTATAGCTATATTGTTGTCTAATCGTAAGATATAAATTATAAGCTTAAACTACTGCTTTACTTAGCGCTTAAAGTAGTATAACGTATTAAAGAGGGTAATAGAATCCTTTGTTAGCAGTAGGTAAGCATATAGCTACTTATTGTATTCTTCCTTTATCGTTAGTAGCTAGTTTAAGCTATTATACCTACGCTTATAGTCTTAAAGATCTTAGTATATATACTAAAAGGGTTATAGCGCTCTTCTCTTTAAAGGTCTTCTAGAGATAACTTAAGCAGCGTAGGTAAGTAAGCAGATCTTATAGTTAATCTACCTTATGCCTTTAATTTTAATGTTTTTAGTATTGTTAACAAAGGCTTATAAAGCATCTTAGCTAAGGTAGCTTAAACAAAGATACTAAAGTTCTTTATTATTTTCCTTTAGTAGCTTTAGGTCCTTAGAATTTAGCTATTATAAAGCTAAGCTTTTATTATATATAGTAGAATATATATAAGGTTTAAACGTAGTATACTTATTAAGAAAGATTATAATGTTAAGCTTAGCATTAGAGTAAAAGGAAATTAGCTTATATTCTAAGAAAGTAAGGTTATACTTACGCAGAAGCTAGGCTATAGTAACACTGCTCTTTAGTAAGCTATAGCATAGTATACTATTGTATTTGCTATACTAGATCTAGGCCTATAGCAGCTTTACCTCTAAGATAATATTTATATAGAATCTATTAACTACTGCTATATCCTTTAAGCAAAGATCTATGCTCTTTGCTCTTAAGCTATTAGTTAAAAGCTTATAAAGCACTTAAGTACCTTGCCTTATAATATAAAAGCTTATTGTACTAGCTTTTATAGCGTTAAACCTATTACTTAAGACAAAGGTATTAAGCTCTAAGAAAGCGTAGTTATTAACTAAGTAAAGCACCCTATAGTTATTAAAAAAAGTACTTTTTAAGAAAAGATACGTATACTAATTAAATATTAAGAAAATGCTAAGTCTAACCTCTTGCTTTAGTACTGCTAAATTAATTAAGGTAGCAACTATTGTTAAAGAAAGCCTTAACTACGCTGTCTTGCCTTCTACGCTTAGATCCTACTTAGCAGCTTAAAGCTATGCGTATAGTACTAACTACTTATCCTCTTTAAGCTATTTATAAAGCTTATTCTTACCTTTCGTTAAACAGCTACGCTTTAGCAAAGATTAGCGCCTAAACGTATACTTAAGGGTCTAGTAGTACGTAAAGGGCTATCTATGCTTTTTTCTATAAAGGTACTTATAAAAGGCTACTAGCTTCTGCTAATTACTATTATTATAGTTAGCTTAGGTTAAAAAGACAGCTAAGGGCTAATTACTATTGCCTTTAACCTTTGTTATAAAGTAATAGGCTAAGGTCTTAATGTTAAGAGCTAGTCTTTTATCTTAGATAGCTTCCTTAAGTACTAAGAGCTTTACGTAAGCTTATTCTAAGGCTATATAGATTTTAACTGCCTTAAAGAAGTTTATAACTGCTATAGGACCCTTAACCTTAGGGATCTAGTAAATTTTACTAAGATTAAAAGCTTGCTTTTAGTCCTAATACTATTTACTAAGCTTAATACTTAAGCGCTTTATATCCTTAAGCATACTGCAGTAGCAGGCTTAAACAGCTACTATAATAGCTTTATAGCTTAAAGCAAGTTTAGTTTATAGCTCTTTAACGATCTTATAAGTTATTAGTTTATGCCTATCGTTAATATAGCGTCTCTTAAGGCGCTTAATAATAAAGTTTAGTTTGCTTAACTTTACTATCTTTATAATCTAGTCCTAGATAACAATTAAGGCCTTCTGCTTAGTGCTAAAAGAAGCAATTATTATATTATAGTTATAAACCTAGGCCTTATAAATACAAAGTATAAGCTATAAGTCTATAGAGTTAAAGATACTTAGGCTATTAACGTTAAAAGGGTTTACTTACTTACCTTTTCCTTTTAAACTTAAGTTATCCTTAAAGTCCTTTTCGTCTTTAGTTCTAACTTAAGTTATAAGGGTAAGTTTAGTAAGAGCCTTAGTACTACTTTACGTAGCCCTATAAATTATTAACTATAAGATCTTATTAAAGCTTAGCAGTTTAAGGTTTAGTAAGAGATCTATATAGCTTAAAGGGATGCTTAGGTCTACGTTAAGCTATATACAATAAGTTTTAGTAAGGTTCTAAAGGGCCTTAAACTAAACGATTTAATCTATAGAGTATATAAGCTTAACGTTTCCTAGAGCAGCGCTTACGCTTTAACCTATAGTAACAGCTATCTTAAGGAATACTAAAAAAAAGAAATTAAGTAGCAATAGCTTAATAAAAAGAAGATTCTAAAAAAAGAAAAATAAGATTTTTATATAAGCGTATAACTATAATATAGTTAGCAGATCTAATTAAGAGCATTAGTTAAAGACTTAATTAAAGCTTAAAGAGCTTAAAAAGCAAATACGTAATTTAAGACCCTTTTATCTATAGAAGTTATAGTACGTAGGCTATTTAGCCTACGTATACACGTAATATATGCCCTAAGCGTACAAATCAGTAGTACCTCTACTCTAGCATTCGTTATCCTCTATTCTAGCTTATCACAGTAGAGGTACGGAGTACTACTACTACTACTAAGTACTTGTGCGGTGCACAAACTGACACCTGTCCGAGAAACATAAACGCAGCAACAAGATCGATGGGCGTCTCCCAGCTCCTTTCAGACCGGGCGAGGGCATCGTGGCATCTGGATGGATCAATACTCCGTACCATCGCAGGTCCTCGTGCTCCCGAGTTGTGCGGGGAGACCCTTCCTTTTTCCTATGTGGCGTTGGAGGAGCAGCTCGTTCTTGGACCACGTCCCCCTCTTCGCTTTTCCCATCAATGTGCATCTTGATCTCGAACACAACCACAAGCATAACATGCCCACGACACAAACAATATTATTCATACTTTGTCACGGAGTAGAACCACTAAACACCGATCTCTTCGTCCCCTTTCTCGCCGAGGATTGGAGAAATAATGGCATCCAGAAATCCCCTCTTCCCTTTGAGCCACCAACAACGTCCAACAGCCTGTTTACCCCCTTCTCGCTCAGGAGACACCCCCGCATAGACAAATTCCCCCTCCCTCTTGAAACAATCAACAACATCCGCGCATTCTCTTCCCTTTTCTCGTCAAGAAGCACCAAAACGTACATGTACCCAGATTCCCTCTTCTCCCCCCCTTTCCTGAACAGAGAGCACCACATCATCTACGGAGTACTCCCTACGAATTGCCCTTTTCCCCCTTCCCTCTCACCCTCTCACCCTCTCACCCTCTCACCCTCTCACCCTCTCACCCTCTCACCCTCTCACTCTCTTACATCCAGAGTTCACAAGGCACGCGCAACCCCCACTCCTCCCCCTATCTATGGGAAGACCACAACGTGCACAGATTTACCCCCCTCCACCTCTCCCCAATTCCCCTCCCCACATACATGTATCAACGCCAACACG
>NIGD01000004.1:704539-726959 GCA_003055185.1 Escovopsis sp. TC | reverse complement strand
CCCCCCCCCAAACCACAGGCACGCGGCGCAGCTTTTCTGAAGGAAGACCAGACAAACATCAAAGAAGAGAAGCGAAAGAAAAGAAAACGAGGAGGAAGAGCAGCTAGAAAACGCAACCGCAACACACGCAGTACGAAGCACTCCACGATTCACCACCCCGACGCCCGAATCCCAGCAGTCACCCAACTCAGACCCCGCCTCGCTGTATTACTCCCCACGTACGCCTGATTATATCCTCATCTTGGCCCCAATAGTCCTTGGTATAAAGAACAAAGGCACTCTTGAAACCACTGCTCAAAAGCACTCGTCATCCCCCCCCCCCAAAAAGCGTTGCTCAGAAGCATCTCCTCAAAAAAGCACTCCCCCAAAACCCCTGCTCCAAACAAGCACTGCTTGAACATATGCTGCATTTCTCCCCCAACACCCTTCGCTCCCCATCATTATCCCCTCGATGACCCCAGTGATCTCCATCATCCCCGCGATTACCCCTTGATTGATCGTCAATCCGTAATCATCATCATCATCGTCGTCATCATCATCATCATCGTCGTCGTCGTCGTCGTCGTCGTCGTCTTGTCTACGAGATGATATGTCGGTCGCCGCTGGAGACAGATATGGAAATCATCGTCGTCGTCGTCTTGTCTACGAAATGACATGTCGCTCGTGGGGCATACTGTACAAGCCCATCTCGTCCCCGGCGCTTGGTCTGACGGCAGTAACCGTGATTATATCCTGTTGCCTCCTCCCCTCCGGCGACTTTCTAGGCAACGACCGTGTAATGTCCTCGTTGTCTTCACCCCAGCGGCTGGTCCTGAAAAGCCACCGAGGTGCATTCCGTTGTCTTCTCATCCGCGGCGACTTGCCCCGGGAACGAACAAGTCTTTGTCCCGTTGTCTTCTTCTCTGCGACGACTTCCCCGGGAACGACCGTGTTTATGTCCCGTTGCGATCTCGTCCCCGGCGGTTTTTTTCAGAGAATGAGGGTGTGTATATCCCGACCCCGGGCGGCTGGTCCCGAGGGTTGCCCATTTACATCCCGTTGTCTTCCGGCCACGGCGGCTGGAGGCCGGAAAGCGACGGTGTAAGTGACGGTATTCATGACAATACTTGGGACTGATGACGGTGCAGGTAACGGTAGTCGTGACGGCATGTATGGCGGTTCTTCTGACGCTTCATCACGGTTTCGGGGCGATTCTTCTGACGCTTTGTGACGGTAGTCATGACGGAATTCGCGGAGGGATTTATGACGGACTTCTCGACGATTGTTTTGACGGTGTGTTTGCGACGGTCTTCATGACGGGGTGTTTGACGGTCCCTGAGACGCTGTTTATCGGTGCTCCTGGCGCAACTCATGACGATAGTATCGCTGCTCATGCCGGCGTTGTCTATGCTCTCAATATGTGCCCCTCCCCGCAGAGCTCCCGTACACTTTTCTGGGCCCCTGCCTCTCCGCCAGCAACCTCTTGCTGGTCGCCGCGTCGAACCCGCATATGTGATTTAGATAGTAGAACCTGGGGGCGTTAGCAGGAGGACTTGCATCTGAACTGGAACTGGAAAGATATAGAGGTGTGACAGTGACAGAAGAGGAGGACTCAGACAGATGCAATAGGGGCTGGGCCTTGCGTAGACATTCAGGTTGGGGGTCACATACCTCTCATCCGCCAGCTCCTGCTGCTTCACGTCCTCAAACCCCTGCTGACATTCCATCCACGCCGCCGCCCTCTCCCGCGGCCGTATCCTCTTCACCCAGAGCCTAAACTCCCCCGTCACCGGCCTGTGATCACTCACCCTCACCTCATGCCTCCCATAGCTGAGCTGCTGCGCGCGCCCCCGCCCCCTAAACAATATCCGATCGCACCACGCCGGGCTCCGCCGCTTCTCGCTCGTGTCGTACTGGTCCGTGCCCACGTCGTACTTGTACGTCGGCGCGAACCCGATCGGCCGCTCGTCGAAGACGCGCAGCCGCAGCGCCGGGTTGCGCCGCCGCGCAACGAGCAGCTGGTCCCGCTCGAGCAGCTTGGCCAGGTTGTGCTGCTGCACGGCCTTGACGACAGTGTCGCGCGACATGGTGTCGATGCGGTAGTTGAGGTCCCCGCTCAGGACGCACAGCTCGTGGTCGAGGATCTGCGTGCCGTCCCCGCCGCCGCTGAAGGCGTCCGTGCGGGATTCCGGGTCGCGCTCGGCCGTGAAGAGGCTCGCCTCGAGGATGGCGGCCGCGTCGTTGTGCCGCGAGCTGGCCTGCCCCTGGCCGGCCGCCAGGTGGCAGTTGGTGAAGCAGATGGAGGTGTCATCCACGCGGAACCGCACGCTCACCGCGCCCTTGTTGCCGTGCAGGCCGCCCATGCCGCGCTTCACCTCGGCGCCTTCGAGGTCCGTGACGCGGTCCCGCAGCGTCGACTTGACGAAGATGCACGTGAAGAGGCCGACCATCGGCGCCGAGTGCAGCAGGTGGTACAGCGAGCCCTGCGGCATGTGGTCGTCGATCGTTTTGAGCAGAAAGTCCCGCCAGTCGCGGTACTGGTGGCTCATGCGCTCCTGGTCGCTGCCCTCCTTCTTCTTCGACTTGAGCAGCCGCTTCGCCGTCGCCGTCTTATCCTCCAGGTCCACGAGCTCCTGGAAACCGAACACCAGGATGTCCGGCGACCCGCTCGACCGCACGAGCTCCTCGAAGAAGGTCGCGTCCCCGTCCGAGTACCGCAGGCTGTGCGGCGTCGACGCGCCCGCGTTCCATGTGAACACCAGAGTGCTGATCTCGTCGAAGTCGCAGTACGCCGTGTCCCGCGACTTCATCTCGTCCTCGAGCCAGTCGTCCTGCAGCATCCCGTCCCAGACTTTGATCTTACTGTCGGCGCCGAGGGACACCACCTGCAGCTGGTCGAGCTGGTACGAGCTCGCGAAGTCGACCTGCAGCTTCAGCACCGCTTGCTCGTGCGCCGGCCACTCCTTCAGCACGATCCATGGCGACTGTCCGATGTCGTAGACGCAAATCTTGCCCGTGTTGTAGCCCGCCCACAGGTACTGGCCCACGCCCGCCAGCGTGTTGATCTTGCCCGTCGTCACGCTGATGACCGCCTTGCAGGAGAAGTCTTGCGTCGAGTGGATGCTGATCTTGCCGTCGATGTGCCCGAGAAACACCTTGTCCGGATGCGTCTTGAGAAAGGCGCCCGACGTGACGTCCCCAGCACCCTCCACCGTGAACGGCTTCGTGAGCACCTGGAACGCGCGCCGGCCGTCCAGTGACGAGGTGAACACCCGGATTGTCTTGCCGACCGCCTGCCACAGCTCGTCGCCGACCACCATCGAGAAGGTCTCGCCCTTGGGTAGCTTGTAGCTCTGGATCGGGCTGCTCTCCAGGTTCGGCTCTCCTTCGCTGCCGGAGCCCCAGACGTGCAGGTTGCCACCTTCATCCACGGACCACAGCTCATTCAGATGGCGGTAGATTCTCGTGATCTCGGACTTTCCGTGCGCTCCAGGCCTCGTCTTGATGATGCGCGACGACTCCATCTCCACCTCCATGAGCTCTCCCTGGTTCGTGCCGATCCACAGCTTGTCGCCCTCCTGGTCAGGGTCTGCCGCGGGCTTGAAACAGACGGCAGTGGCCCTGGTGCCTTCAGTGTGCTGCAAGCTGACCAACTGCTCGCCGTCCAAGAGGTTCCAGACCCGGGTAAGGTGCCCCGTCGTACAAATAAAGGGTCCACAGATGTCGATGAGCCGTGTGTCGTACT
Organism: Escovopsis sp. TC; assembly: GCA_003055185.1. Lineage (NCBI taxonomy): Eukaryota > Fungi > Ascomycota > Sordariomycetes > Hypocreales > Hypocreaceae > Escovopsis > Escovopsis sp. TC. Next base: position 723,235 of record NIGD01000004.1, on the reverse strand, counting down.
TGGGCAAGATCTCGGTGGCGCCTTTCTTGATGCACGGCGGCCTTCGGTTGACGCTCGAAATATCGGGGTAGATGGCGACCTGGTTTGGCGCTTCCCCATTTGCGTTGGGTCCCTCAGGAGCGTGCGTCACGGGGGCGCCCGGCCTGGCAGATGGGCCGGCCGCGGCCAGCGTGGGGTGAGCGTGAGCGGCAGGCTGAGCGCCGCCGCCAGCACCGCCGCCATCCGCGTTGCTGTCATTATTGACCCTGGGACGGCCTCGGGGCTCGGGCTGGGCGTTCTGCTGGGCCGGAGGGTGCTCGTAGACGGTGCGAGGAACCGAATTGGAGACCGATCTCGCGGTCGGGGCTTGGGGCGGTGGAGGCGGAGGAGGGAACTGGACTCCCGTCTTGTGCGAGACGACGATCGGGGCGGCGACGGCGGCGGTAGCAGCAGCAGCAGCAGGGGCAGCAGCGGCTGGTCTTGGAGGTTTGGGCGGCGGTCGGGAGGACTGACTACTCGACACGGGGGCCGATGGCTCGAAAGGTCGAGGCCGCGCGGGGATGCTTGGCCGCGGATCGCCTGTAAGTTGGGGGGTCAGCTTGCCTCTGCTGAAGCCGTTGGAGTCTGCTCCCCGCCCGACGGTCTGCTGGACAGAGGCGGATCGGCGCAGGGTCGGGGCCTCGAAGGCCTCCGCCAGTTGTCTCGCCGTCTTCGGTGCCTCGTGGTCCTGCTGTGGCCTTGGTCGGGTGGGCAAATCCGGGGGTCTCTCCTCGTTTGCCACGGCCGGACTGTGGGGGGGGCTACTGAATGGAGACGCATGTCGCGAGATCGTGCCTGGTCTCCCGGCGGAGGAACTGCGGGGATGTTGATTGACCCCGATATTCTTGGACGAGGGCACGCGCGGCTTCTCGGATCGCGGGACTGGCGGAGGGGGCGCGACGCGGGGCTCCCTCTCGCGCTTGAGCTCTCCCGAACGTCTGGGCGGAGGGGGAGAGGGCACTTTTGGCTGGCCGTGTCGCGGCGACTTCGGCGTCGAGACGGCCGAGTTGGGGGTGATGGGTCTGCTGGGGATCCGGATCGGCGTCGGCTCTCGGCTCGAGCTCCCCGAAACGCTTCCGCCAGACACGGGGTCTAGGAAAGGGGATGACTCTCCCGGATAGGTCTTCACGGGCAGAGGCTTCGTAGGCGACAAGGGAGGCTGGACGGTGACGGAGGGAGGGTGTACGGCCGGTGCCTGTGACCTGGGAGCAAGGGACGGGGCCCGACTCGAGACGGGGGGCGGCGGGGCTGGTGCGTTTCGATGAGACGAGGGGCCGGAAGGCCGCGCGGGCGGAATCGGTTGCTGCTGCTGCTGCTGCTGCTGCTGCTGCTGCTGCTGCGAAGGGGCATCGTCCTGCGCTGCCCGAGAGGGTGCTAATTTGTCTGGTCTTGACCCAGGGGAGTGAGCGCGGGCAGAGGGAGCTGCGGGCGGCGGCGGCTGGGATGCAGCGTTCGGTTTGTTCAGATTCTCGAAGCGAGCGAGGAGGGAGGAAACAGGCTTCTGCGAGAGACGGCGATGTCAGCGAGGGGATCCTGAGCGTCGACGTCGACGGCGGGGCCTTGTTACGAGCAGGAGGCATCGATCGGGTCTGTACGCACAATGGAGGAGCCATCGGTGCCGTCGCCCTCGGTGGAAGTAGAATCCATCTGAAAGGGAGACATGGCTCAGGCGGGTGCATGTAGTATTCAACGGCGGGGCTGATGGGCAGCTCTCCCCATGACACCCGTGGATGGGTGATTCGGCCTAGATCATCAACCAGCGAGGCGATGTCTCGTCTTGATCTTCCCTTGTCTTCGAGGGTTCGCAGGCGAAGAGGGAAATGGTGGTGTAGGACGCAGGTGTATGTATTTTGTAGGGGTGCGGATGCGTGTCGAGGCGCGCCTGGCTGGGTCAAGTGCCTGCAGTAGCCCGGTCGAGAGTACGGAGTATGAGCAGTCAAGAGGAGGGGCTATGACGAGCGATGATGATGAGGGTGATGAGGATGATGAGGATGACGGCGGGGATCGGGGATGGAGAGCGGGCGAGGGCAGCCCTTGGGTGGTTGTTGGAGGCGTGGGAGTCGGCGAGCGAGGCGGCGAGACGAAGCTTCAGGGAGACTGGCGAGTCGAGGATGTAGAAGAAGCATTATGATGCAACAGGGGCGGCGGGTTCGTGGAATCGCGAGATCGGGGAGCAGTAAGGGAGTCGCTTGGAATCCAGGCTCGGTTTAAAACAACGGCCCCAAGGCCGAGCGTCGCGCCCCCTCTTCCTCTCTGTCTCCCTTGTCCTATCTCTATCGATGCCTCTGGCCCTGTCTCGTACATGTAGTTCTGTTGGATGCAGGATGTGGGCACTCGCATGTACGTGCGTCGGAAGGGTCGTGCGTGCGTGCGTGCGTGTGCTCTTGTCGTGCGATGGGGGAGGGGGGGGGGGGGGGGGGGGGGGGGGTGGGTGGGGTGGGGGGGGGGGGGGGGGGAGGAGGGTGGATGGATCTAGATCGTTGACTCGAGGGGAGGGGGTCTAACAGTTCGATTAGGAGGTTCTCGCCGCAGGAGGCCAATCCATCGCAGAGTGAGAGCGGGCAGGGGTCGAGGAGGATCGATGGAGGGATGAGGATGTCGATTGATCAAGGTCTGGAGAAGTTGAAGCTGAGACGACGTTGATCGGATGGAACGAGTGGAGATCTATTGTCTACACATCAAACTCTACATCTACGGGTCCATCCCATTCCAGAGAGAAGAAGCACGATGGATCATGGATGATGAATGCTCAGGTGCATGTGGAGAGCAGACATCGAGCACCTCGTCTTCTTGGCACTGTAAGGCATGCGCCTGCAAGGGCGAGATAGGACAGTGCGAGGACACTCCTGCGCCGGCGAAAGATGTACGGTGTACATATACGGAGTACTGTGGCATGCATCCACCATCAATTCGATATGGAAAAGCCCCAGCCCAGTTGACCCGCCCGCGAACACCCGCCAAGCTCCAGGCGTGGCAGCCCCTATCGCCCCTGAAGCACCCGCCCCCTTAGCGAGCCTCCGCGACCGGCTCAGCAGGGGGCGCACCACCACCGCACGAACCGAATCCGCCATCGCAGATCCACGCACGATTCTGGATTCTGGATTGGATTGGAATAGATTGATGTTCATCGGGTCCATCCCCTTCACTTCATCCACCATCCATGACGATCCAGCCTCTTCTTCGCCTGTCCCAGTTCGGTCCAAGCGCAACTCGAAAGGAGCAGCAGAAGCAGCAGACGCAGCAGACGCAGCTTGAGCATTGATCGCCTCCATCCCTTCAGCATCCATTGCGTGGATCCATTGATTGATCAATTCCTCGAGAGCAGCCCGCCATTCACCTGCGCTGCCTCGACTTTTCCATTGCCTCGCTCCCATCGCTCCATCTTCGAGACCTACCTACATACTACTACCTCTTACTATATATATAGTAGTACCATTCGCCTGTGCTGCGACAGCATCCTCACACAATGAACACGGTACGGAAGCTCATGCTCTCCATGGTCTGGTGTCTGAGGCCATCGATGGCTGCATCCTCTGGACATGCATCTATGCTGGAGCTGTGGACTGACCATGATCGTGTCACAGGTCAAGTCTTTCTGGTGCGCAGGCCACCACCCCTCCATCTACTTTTCTTCTCCTTCACGCAAGGCCTAGATGTTGACATGCAGACGATGATGGATCAGGGTCGGCTGGGGCTCCCTCTGCGTCGGTGCGTCTTCCATCCTTCTCCCCCGTTCTCCCTCCTTCTCCTCCTCCTCTCCTCTTCCGTCTGCCCTCTTCCCCTCCCCCCCTCTTTGTCACTTTCTGCGTCCTGCCCCTCTTCCTGGTCCCAAGAACATCGTCCTGACCTGATTCCATCCAGCCGGCGCCGGCGCATACTACTTCGCCAAGAAGGAAATCAACCGCGACCGCCGCGCCAAGCTCGAGGCCCAGCGCCAGCAAAAGGACGCCCAGCACGCCCTCCAGATGCAGTACTCGGAAGGGCCGTCCCCCCGCGACGGGCTCAACGGCGGCCCGCCCAGGACCGACAACGTCGGCTCGCCGAGCCGGGAGGCAGGCAGCGACCCGGCGTCGACGAGACACGCGCCGGCCACGGAGTCGCAGCAGGTGTTCGAGAAGAGCAAGTACGAGAGCAGCACGCCGTTCAAGAGTCGGAAGGGCGACAGATTCAGCTGAGCCGCCTGGGGCCTGGAAGGCGGGGGCCGCCGGAGGCCAATAGGAAGAGGGAGAAAAATGACGAGGATGTTGACGATGATCGAGAAGGAGGAGGAGGAGGAGGAGGAGGAGGAAGAAGTTCATTCATTATTGCCGGCGTTCTGGGACCTTTTGTCAAGTGCCGTCTTCTTATCGACACGGCCATGTACCACTACTTGAAAATCTCCAGTCTTTTTTCCTCCTTTTTTTTTTGGTTCTCTCTTTCTTGGGATATCACCTCCTGCTCTTGGTATCCGCATGTCCTCCGGCACGACGAGGGCGAGATATATGCAGCGCGATAGTATGCCCCCTCCATCCGGCCGTCACTCCACTCAAGAGGGATGTCATCGACCCTCTCACAAGACTGACTCGACAATCCATCTCGGATGCCTTCTCCATCCCCTCTTTCTCGCATCCAAAATTGCTTGATCTCGGCCCCGCAGCATGGAGACATGGCAGGATGCAGTTCCGCTGGATGCTGGATCCATGAAGCCATCCAGGCCATGCGTCGATCGAGACATCCCCGGTCGAACCCTAACCGAGGATTACCCGCAACCCTGGTCCCTCCTCCAACGTCGCGACTCCAACAGCGAAGCTCAACACCATCACCAACGCCAGCAAACCGTCATCCCACGCGAGCCTCACCGGGCACCTCCCGCCCTTTTCCCCCCCCATCTCTCTCCCCGCGCGCCGCCGCCCTTCCTCCAAGACCCATCGGCCCCCCCTCCCGACTCGCACTCGAAACACCCTCTCTTGGACGGGCCCTGCCCGCACCACCAAGCTCGCACATCGGCACACGTCTCGGCCAGACAAGACCACGCCACCACATGCCCCATGGCCTCCTCCTCCCCCGAGCTCGCCATCGCCAAGGCGACCCTCTCCGCGACCCTCTTCCGCGCCGACCCGACGTCCGTCCCACGCCCCGAAGTCGACGCCTTCTTCCCCCTCCTCAGCACCACCGTCGTACAATGCTCGCGCCCCAACGTTCAGGTTTGACCCATCAATTGACTCGCTGAGACTGCCATGCCATAAATCTTCCATGTTTCCCTGCCCGTGATGGTTCCAGGTTTGACCCATCAAATGACTCGCCGTCGGCCCGACATGGGAAACACATCAATCGGCATTGTCGGTGTCGACATGAGAGAAGGGGACAAATGCAATCAAACAAGCGGAAATCAAGACTGGTGCTAAATGTTTTCCTCTCTCTCGGCCAGAAATGCAAGGCTTGGATCGTCGGCAACATTGCGCCGTCCGCCGCGCGCTCTGCTGCCCTCGGCAAGTTCCTCGTCGCATTCTCCAAGACCATGGCGGCCCAGGCGGGCAGTGAGCCCGGGCAGCAGCAGCAGCAGCAGAAGCCACAAGGACAGGAGCAGCAGCAGCAGCAGCAGCAGCAGCAGCAGCAGCAGCAAGAGCAGCCGCGGCAGCCCAGCATCAAGAGACGAAGGCTACACGTCCTCTACATCCTCCACGACGTCCTCCATCACGAGGTCGTGCGCCGCGGCAACCCCTCCTTCGCCAGCGTCTGGGACGCTCACCTGCCCGTCCTCATCGGCCACGCCAGCGCCTTCCACAACGCCCCCAAACACACGGCCAAACTCGAGACCCTCCTAGCCCTGTGGGAGGACCGCTCATACATCGCCCCGCCCATCCTCGCCCTCTGCCGAGACGCCCTCGCCAACCCCCCCTCTGCCTCCGCCTCCGCCGCCACCGCATCTCCCGCCAAACTCTCCTCGCGCAACCCCCCCGCCACCACCACCACCAAAGACGCGCCCTTCATACTGCCCTCCCTACACGGCGACCCCTCCAGCCCATGGCACGACCTCCCCGCCGCCACATGGCTCCCCCACCTGGTCCCCAACTCGACCAAGCCCATGGCCCCGGACCTCATCCGCCCCGTCCGCCTCGCCCAGGGCCCCGCGCACGCCAAGCTCGCCGACGCCGTGCGCGCGCTGCTCGCCGACGTCGAGCGCATCTTCGCCAAGGACCGCCGGGCCGCCGACGACGACGACCCGTGCGCCGACGTCAGCGAGCTCGGCGAGCGGATCGTCCGGGACGAGATCACGGGCGACATAGTCGGCGGAGAGACGTACTACGGCTGGTCTCGTCAGTTCTGCGAGCGCATGAAGCAGCGCAGGAAGAAGGCCCAGGCCCAGATCCCCCAAGCGGCCACCAAGGCAGGGGACGCCGACGCGCACCCCTCGCGCCGCAGCCGCTCTCGCTCGTCGTCGCGCTCCAAATCACGATCACGATCCGTCTCCCGATCAAGGAGCTACTCTCAGTCCCGCTCCCGCTCCCGCTCTCGCTCCCGCTCCCGCAGCGACTCCCCCCCCTCCTTCAAGCGCCAACGCATCTCGCCCCGCTCCCGCAGCCGCCGCCACTCCCGGAGCGCATCCCGCTCCCGCTCACGAAGCCCGTCGTCCCCCCCGCGCAAACGCAACGGCAGCCGAAAACGAAGCCGCAGCCCGAGCCGCAGCCGCAGCAGGAGCTACTCCCCGAGACGTGATCACCGCCGGGGACGCGACGACTCCTACGGCCCCAGCCGCAGTCGCAGTCGCAGTCGCAGCCGCAGCCGCAGCCGCTCCCCCGACCGACGACCCCATCCCCCCCATGACTCCAAACGGCCCCGGTCCTCCCACCACGCCAGCCATCACGCCCTCCCTCCTCCTCCTGTCCCTCCTCCTATGATCCACCCTCCATCCATGCCGTTTCCTCCCGTCCCCATGCCGGGGGGGGCCTTCCCTATCCCCCCGCCACCCCCTCCCCCCCTCGGCTTTCAGGGCCACTGGCCCCCTGCGCCGCCTCCCCTGCCGCCTAATATGGTCGCGCCGCACCCGGCGTGGGCAGCGAACCCGCCCCTTGCGATGCAGATGATGGCTGCGTGGGGGCAGGCCCCGCCGCCGCCTCCGCCGCCGTACTCCCCGCACGGCCAGGCGGGCCATCCGCAATTTGGGAGTCGCGGCGGCGGGTTTCGAGGACGCGGTAGGGGCGGCTACGACCGAGGTGGTTACAGAGGACGATAGCTCTGGCTGGATGAGTACATGCCTGTGGACGTCGAAGCTGTTGACATGGATATTCCTGTCTCTACAAGCATGTAGGCCCACAGCAAGCCTTCAATATATTCCATGAACAACAAAATGCGCATGTCACCCGAGGGGGAGAGAAAAAGAATATACATTCATGCGAGCGGGAAGTCCGTATCCGCATACCATACCTTACGAGAGGACAAACCGCATGTGCCTTCCATGGGAGAATTAAGAAGAGACCATGACGTCCATGCCCTACGAGAGAGAAGAGAACATGATGTGCATGCCCTACAGAGAACGACGAGCCAGCGCATTTCCCAGGCGACGCACAACAGCACGCACATGATGATCCCAGAAGAACATCCTCACGAACGTGCATATCCACACAACGGTGAGAGACACATTGCATCGTCCATGCCAGGAATCAGCCCGTAGCCCAAGGAACAGACACAGGGGCAGGCGATCCACGCTCATCCAGTGCAACAGGGGGGGAGCACTTGACAGTCCCTCGCACGATGCCGCCCCCCCAGCCCCTGAAAATTTGACGCCCCTGGAGTCCAAGGTCCGAGTTCAAGGCCCCTGTAGCTCGAGACAAAGAATGGATCCATGGATGGAGTCCTTGGACGTACACGTCCCGGGAAGAGCGATCTCGTCTGCCAACACGGGATCCAGAGCAGCTTCATCCCCGCAGACGCCTCCCTTCAAGGAGCCGTGCTGAGTTCGTGTACATGTATGCTCCACCCCCCTCGTTCGACGCCTCTTTTCTCCATCTCGGTTGCGACCCCTTCCTCCATCTCGTTAGAGGGCCGTGTCTCCATCCCGTACAGGCCCCCTTTCTCCATCTCGTGCAAGGCCAATGTCCCCGCCCACATCAATGCCGGCTCAACATAAACCTCCCAGCGTACAATATCCCATCCACTTCGCCCATCACGATCTCTGTGCACTGCCTCGCCGCGAAGCCACCTCTCTCTCATGGTTCTGAGGAGGGTCCTCAACACTCGAAGTCGAATGGTCATCTTCCCTCCATGTGGTCAAACCAAATGCCCTCTTAGAGAGGAACCCTTCCCCCCTGAAACACAGGGAACCCTCGAGACAGGAGGTCGGAGCACCTCGAGCCTCTCAAGATTCGTCCTCCAATCTCTACCGAGAGAAACATCCATTCTGAGGCTTCAACCGAGACCCTGGATACATGTCCATATCGATCCTGGAAGATGTCTCGACGCTGTACAGTACTAGCCATCAACACTTCCCCCATCGAGCATCGCTTCTCACACACCCAATGGACATCAAACGGCCCCTCAGCCCAGCATCTCATTCACCCCTCATGTGAATCATGTTATGTATTCCTTACAACGTCCTCCAGCCTCTCCTCCATCCATGAGATTCTTTCCCTCTCCCCCCAGCTTCGCATCTGCGTAAACCCCCTTTTCATCCATTCCAGCCATGCCACAGCATGTCCGCCCTCACCCTCCTCATCACCCTCCTCTTTTCATCATTCCCATCCCTCTCTCCGTCCTCTCTTCCCATCCATTGCCTTGTCCTCACCCTTCTTGTTTCGAGTCACCACGCCCAAGGCTGCTCGTCCTCACCCTGCATACTCATCACCGTCCTCACCCTCCTCATCGGCCTCCCCATCGCCCTCCTCACCACCCCCCTCACAGCCGCTCTCCCCCTCCAATCCACAAACATATCCACATCTATCCATCCTACATCGTCAAGAATACCCACCTGAAATACCTGCCCCTCTGCAGGGCACTCAAAGTCTTCTTACAGCTCCCCTCACACAGTCCATCTCCCTCCCTCCAACCCTTCCTCATCATCCCCCCTCCAAACCTTTGTTCTACGTCAGGCGTACCGAAATCTTCATGACTTTCCTGCAACCCACAGTCACGCACGAAAAACCCATCAAGAGCGCATCAATGCCTACGAGCAACGTCAAAAACCAAAACATCATCACCCACGCCAATCTTACGCTACCTCCACCTTCCCCCTCCGCTCACAACGACCTTCCCCTCCCCTATCGCACTCAGGATCATGGTAAACATTAATTTGCATTTGAAGGCTCTCTTCTCCATTTCCATAAAAAAGGCCGCCCAACGGGGACTTCTGCAACACGGCTCTCCCCCCCTTTAAACATCCCTTCTTTTTTGTTTTCAGCAAAGAAAAAAAAAAGGCCCAACCCCCATCCCCCTGCCTCACCCCTCTGAAAAACTCCCTCTCTCCAGAGTTCGGCCCAGTGTCCAGTGTATGAAGACGGCCCTGAGTGGCAGTAGTAGCAGTAGTAGTGGTAGTGGAATGACCAACAGGAGAGAAACATCAACGACAAAACAAAACAAAGACGCCATGACTTGAACCTCGCCATTTTTTGCTCGGGGATGTAGCGGGACCCCGGCGCGGGAGGGCACGCGATCACTATCTACTCCTAGTAGATCCTACAGACGGTTGCCGCTCGTGAGAATTACATGGCCGTCCGGCATTGTCTTGCAGCTTAAGCGAGTCGAGGCGCTTCTGGTTGTCGTCCGCGGGGTCGATCTCGTCGAGTCGAGGCAGAGTCCCGGTCTGTACTCGCGCGACGCCTTCGATGGGCAGGCCAAGGGACGCCCTTCGCTGGTCGGCTTGCTCGGCCAGGGTCGCCCACTTGCGTTCTCGCATGGCCTCTCGCGCGGCGGCGCTGTTCTGCTGCTCCGTGTACTCGTGAGAGCAGTCGTCGAATAGCTGGGGGTTGATTTCCATGAAAAGCTTCATGGCGTTGTACACCATGCCATGGATCGTTCTGCGCCCGAGTCAGTCGCTGTCATTTTCGTGATGAAAAAACAAAAGAAGGAAGAAGCAGAGGGTATGTACCTGTTCCAATGGCCCTTGGAGTTTTCGTAGAGCGGCGCAAACATGATGGGTAAGATAATCTCCACGTTGTCGCCCACCAGATTGCAGAAGTACTCGTTGTTCCAGAAGTACAGCGCACGCTCGGCAACCTGGAAGTGGGGGCTCGCAACAGACTTGGCCAGCTGGTGGAACAGCGGCTCCTGGACCTTGGCGAACTCGGCAGGATCCATGACCTCGAATATGTCTTCCACCTCATTAAGGAACATGACTTCCTTCGTGCTGTTTACTTTCGGCCAGTAGCGTAGCAGTCCGAGGACAACCTGTGCATGGTCTGATCAGCATATCTCCAGGAAAAGCGCATGTATTGCAGTTTTCCGGGGTGATCGTTGGGGGGGGTCAAGACTCACGTCTTCGGTCAGGGAGGCATCCTTCTCCAGGAATTGTACAATGCAGTAGGCAAGTTGAGGGTGGTACATGCTCAGGCTCTTCGGCTTGTGGAGCGGGAGCAGCACGCGCGTGAGGAAGATCTTGTGTTCCTCCTTCAGGGGCAGGGCAAAGCCGTTGATGATGGAGCCCAGGATCTCGAGCAGCTCCGCAATGCCGTTGAATCTCTCGGTCTCGTACGTGAACTGGAAGAAGACGTTGTTGATGGACCGCCTGATGAAGGACCGCAAGTTCAAGAACTTTCCGTAGATGCGGTGCAGAGTCGTCTTCAAAAAATCTCGTTCTCGGGGGTCTTCGGAGTCGAAGAGATCCAGCAGCTGGAGGACGAAGCTGTGGTCGATGTACGCCTTGGCGATGTTGGTGTTGAAGTCCTGGCTCTCGATGAAGCGCAGGAAGAATTCGTACACGACCTGAATGTGCGGCCAAGCAACCTCCAAGACTGGCTCGTCCTCCTCCGGATCAAAAGCTTCGCCCTGGGGGTTCATCGGCGGCGGAATGGGCCGGAAGAGGTTCTTGCTGAACATCTCGACGACCCTCGGATACATGGGTTCCGTGATGACTTGTCGATTGTTTGCGACGTAGTCGAGCAGCTCGTGCAGAGCAAGTCGCTTGATCTCCTTGGCCTTCATGTCTCCACTGGCGTCGTTAAAGTCGAAGATGACATTGCACTGATCAATTTTCTGCATGAAGAGCTCCTGGCGGCGGTTCGGCGAGACTTCGTGGAAGCCGGGGAGCTTCTCGAGCTCGCGGTGGGCGGAGATGTCGAAGCGGCTCGAGTGCTGCCGCTTTGGCGTCCGAAGGCCTTCCGGGATGGCGTCGCGATTGTCGATGCGGTTGTGGATCATGAGGGACTTTTGCCCAGGCTTCGGCGGAGCGAGCTCGTGCGGCATTGTTTCGGTTGCGCCAGGCGGGGGAACATGCTATCAGAGGAGGTGAAGAAATGTCAGCAGGTCCATTTCGAAAGGCACAAGAAAGACACACCAAGCGATGGGCGCCGCCACGAGGAAGAGGAAGAGAAGGGGCAGATAGAAAGAGAGAGATAGAAAGAGAGATGAAGACTCGGAAGAATGGCGAGGAAGAGAAGAAAAAGGCGAAGAAGGGAAACAAGAACAAAGCAAGAGCCCAGACGATCCCACGAGACATACACCCGGAGTTGGACTGATGACAACAGTTGGCATCCTGGAATTGGAGTTCCCGCCATTGGGGCCGGCATTGCTGCCTACCGATCCAAATCGATCGGGAGCTCCCTGTTGCGCGTTGGACAGGTTTGACGGCTGGCTTGGGCCATGGTCACCTCCATGACCAGCATTGTTTGGCGGCAGCGGCTTATTACGTACATCGTTGAGCGTCGATGTGGAGGACGACGGGGTCAGCACTGGGGATTGGTTGGAGGCGTCCCGACCCGAGGGAGACGAGGTTCCATCCTTGGAATCCTTATTCTTCTTGGAGGATTTACTTGTATCCTTGTTTCGCAAGAGCTAATGGAGGCCAAGCGACCCAATGCGTCAGTCTGCAATGCGGTGGAACGGGCAAGATGGGCTCGGAGCCGACATTGCGTTCGTAGGTGAGGGAGGGGGGGGGGGGGTCAAAGAAAGAGGACGAGGAGACACGTACCATTCTCTGGCTCAGACGCTTCATCTTGAATGACAGTGGGCTGACGCAAGATGTCCAGACAGGTTCGATATTGGTTTCAAAAGACTTGCGTCCTACCAGCCGACGCCGTTGGTCGCGGTGCAGTAGCGAGGCAACACGAGGTCAAGCTACGGAGCAGCGGGAGAAGAGGGCGGGGGGCGTGTAGATGGGTGGGAGGAGTCGTGGATCGAGGCTGAAGATCGGGAGAGAGGCTGGCGGCAAGCGGCGCGAGGGTTTGCGTGAGAAGCGTGAAAGGAAGGGGTAGGGTTGAAGAGGGGGGGGGGAGTGGGGAGGGGCGAGAAGAGAGATCGACAGAGAGAGGAGGGGGGGGGAAGGGGAGAGGGAAAGCGAGAGAGAACACCGGGGATGTCGGATGTCGGCTGGAGCGTCGGACAAGAAGAGCGCTTGGGAGCCGGTGGTTGATGATATGTATGAGATGCTGTCGGAATGCGACGATGGAAGACGAGGCAGACGGAGCTGCAGCGGCCGGCGAGATTGAAGTGACGCAGGAACGCGGGCCTTGGGCGAGCAGGTCGAGGTCGGAAGAGGGCCAAGAGAGGGAGCGAGGCAGGGGTGCCACTGTGGTGTATTGGCTGGAGGACACGCCGTCCGAAGTCGAAGCGCAGTGGTCGGCGGAGCAGGGAAAACGAGGACGGCGACGTTGACGGGGGACAGGGTCACGTTGACGGCGACGAGATCGAGCTGGCCGGTTTGTAGGTATGAGGAGGAGTAAGAGTAGAAGGAGGAGGAGGAGGAGGAGGAGGAGGAGGAGGAGGAGGAGGAGGAGGTGGTGGTGGTGGTATTGCAGTCGTGTCGTGGTGGTGTGGATGTATTGGCCGCGTGTACGGAGTACGGCGGGTACTTCCAATCGGGTCAGGCTCCCGTCGTGCAGTCCTGGACTCGTCCTCGTACGTGAGGAGGGAGGCAAAAGGTGAGGGCGGGAAAACGGATGGATGGCAGTCGAGGCGGGCCAATTGTCTTGTCGAGCCGCGTTGTGCCTGTGCCTGTCCGAAGGCCTCTTGTTTGCCTTTGCTCGAGGGAGCACCTGTGCGCTGGGGAAACCGCGTCGAGGACTGGCGATGTGGGCAGGCAGTCGAGGGGTGGGAGCTTTGTCGGCGATCGGCGGTCGGCAGCGTCAGCGGGAGCGGCAGCGGCAGCGGCAGCGACAGCGAACGGTTGATGATGGATTGAACGGAGGATAAAGGAAGGACTGGAAGGCCGTCGGGCTAGACTGGAGGTGGTAGCACTCCGTGGAGAGAGAGAGGGAGAGAGGAGGAGGGAGAGAGAGAGAGAGAGAGAGAGAGAGAGAGAGAGAGAGAGAGAGAGAGAGGTGGTAGTGGTAGAAGCCCGTGGCCACGATCAATTGCGGCCAGGGCCGCAGGCTCAAGGCTCAAGGCTCGAGGCGGGAGGCAAGGCTCGAGTCCGCAGGTCGAGTCGGACGGATCAGTGGGAGCTCGAAGCTGAGACGAGCCGTCGGCGTGCTTGTGCGGAGTACGGGGTACCAGTAGGAGCTTGAGGTGGGAGAGTTGGTGGGACGTCAGAGAGCCATCAGAGGCGGGAGAGGTTCATGGGGATGGAATTATGGAATGGATAGATTGCTGGCTGGGATGGATGGGATTGAAGATGCGGCAGCTCCCACCACTCAATCTCAGTCCCACCTGTACATGTAGGAGTACTACGGAGTACAGTGCCTGTACGGGAGCTGAGAGAGCGCTGTATCGATGAATGTAGGGCGACTCGAGGCTGCAGCAGCTGTTGACGGGACGATTGACGCGATGGGGAGAGGCGTGAGAGGAGGAGAAGGATTGAAGACGAAGAGGAGGAGGAGGAGGAGGAGGAGGAGGGGGGGGGGGGAGGGGGATGGAAACATGAATGGAGGCCCAGGACGGTCGGCAGTTGGACTACTCCGTAGAGAGAGGCGGGCTGCACGTTCCAACGATCCATGGATGGATCCATGGCATGGGAATCCACGATACGACTCGCGCTGAACAGGCTGAATGAAGCTCGAGCTGGCCTCCATGGAATCGATGGATCGATCCATCCATCCATCCCCCAGCAATTGACCAGCAGCTTGATCAATCAATCCAATGACTCCATCTCCAGCTGCCGGCTCAGGGGCGCTCCGGCGGCGCAAGTGCCTGAGACCCGCCATCTCCAGTGGTCACACGACCCTGCAGCCGCTGATGGATCGATGGCCAGAGTCCAGCTACGGAGTACATGTACACATTGTACGGAGTACATGTATGTTGTGGATCAATGAGATTCATGGATGGATGTAGGGTAGGCCGCTTTTTGCCTTTGCCAGCGGGCGCAATGGCCGGCAGCAAATCAGTGCAGTGGGTGCTCTGCGATAGGGCGAGACTTGCTGGGGACATGCATACACTGCACGCATGGCGGCACGAGGATGGACAAGGAATGTATACTCCATGTCTCCCTCCATCGGACACATGCCCTTGGGGAGCTTGGATTCCCACAGGAGCTCGCGACTGGACCCGGATCACTGATGCCTCGACCGCTTCCAGCTCGAGGTTGCCAACATATCTCGATTCGCAGCACGGCAAGCCTTGCATCTTCTTGGATTGGTTGCGCTCGTTTACTCGACAGATATGCCCAGTCGCGAGGAGGGATCGCACTGTGCTGACCCCTTCCAAGGATACTGTAAGTACGGAGTGGTAGTCCCCCGACCGCGTGCCATCGTCGATTAGAGCCCTCCAGGGCTGCTCGTGCCGCGTGATGCGGAGATTGAGCGCAAAATACAGTGCCAATCATCAATGTTTGCACCGTCCGTTGCCACGGGCGGTGAGACTGGTACGGAGTGAATTATGTCATCATGCCCACGACCACCCCATCTGCGTCACCTTATGTAATCACCACGGTGATGCATCATCGGCCTTCGAGTTGCAGGAGCTCGCTCGACATCGGAGACTCTCATGATTGGAGCTCCTTGATCTTTTGATCTCAGAGAGGTCATGTATTTGGCGAGGGTGCTTCACCAAAAACTCAGTCCCGTGCCTAGGGACGATATATGTCTTCTTCATCGCTCAATGGATCTCGAATCACAGGACCAGGGGACCGTCTCCGGCTCTCCAAGCCGCAGTCGAGAGCTCCTTCGAAAGCCCGCCCACGATGATGCCACACCCTCGGACGGCGCCCCACGGTATCCCATCTCGCATAGGGACTTCGCCGCAGTCGAGATCCCGGCAGTCGTGGAGGACGTCGATCGCGCAGTCAGGGCTTTCGGTCGCTGCCCCAATCTGAGGCATGTGAGTGGCTTTCCAACTTCCCACTCCCTCTGCCGCTCTCTGTTCAGCCTGTAGATGGAACATTCCCTATACATCGCAACACAGACAGACAGTGACTGGAGCAGAGGAGCAGCGAGCTGACTGGCCGAGCAGGTTTTGGACCCCACGAGAAACTCCATCCCGCTGTATCTGAACCCAGAGAGCCCCTTCTGCAAGCCCCTCATGTCGCACAACACCAAGACGCACAACGTCGTCCTCAAGGTGACCGTCCCGAAGCGGACAGGCAGGAAGCGCAAGCGCGGCACCGACGAGCCCTGGCAGGGAGACGTCCAGGTGACCGACGCGGACGCCCCCTCATCAGGCCCCTCGGAGGGCGTCTGCTCCGACTCCAGGCTGGATGATCCGGGCCTGCTCAGGCGCAAGCTGGCAGACAATGTCGGAGGGTATCAGGTCCAAGCGGTCGGGACCATCAAGCAGACGCATCGATTCAGGGGGTTGGCCGACTTCTACTGGAACATGTCCACGTCGGACTTCTCCCAGAGATTCGTGGAGCAGGTGCTTCCGGGAGATGGTGCGTTCTTTCTGATCCATTCGAGACTCAATCGCGAAGCTCTCCTGGATACATGCAATGTCATGGGAATTGCAGGTGTGGATGACAGCTGATGAAAGCCACTATTAGTGGACCTGTTGAGGCAGTTCAAGTTCAAGCCCGGCGTCGACCAGGGGAAGAACATCGACATCATCCCACCGCCCATCTTCACGCACATGAGCCTGCCCTTCAACTACTTCTACTCGCAGAACCCGTACGTGCGCACCACCGAGGACGGCGGGACGCTCAACACGACGGCCGTGAAGCAAGTCGGCTACTTCATCGGCGCCGAGGACCCCACCCCCGACGGCCCCCAGATCCCGCCGGACATGACGGACCCGCGCATGGCCGAGGTGATTGCGCAGCTCGAGGAGGCGTTCTCAGACCGGCCCGTGTGGACGCGGCGCTCGCTGCTCAACCACCTCGCCGGGAAGCTGCGCAACTGGAACGAGCTGAAGAAATACCTCAACTACGCGGCGTACCAGTTCAAGGGCGGCCCGTGGCGGGACGGCGTGGTGCCGTACGGGGTGGACCCGCGGTCGGACCCCAAATTCCGCGTGTACCAGACGCTCATGTTCAAGCTGCCGCGGCAGAAGCGCGCGCGCCGCAACCAGACGTGGCAGTCGCTGCGGCGCAACCAGATGGGCGGGACGCGCGAGTTCGACGAGGAGCTGTCGGCGAGCCACCTCTTCGACGGGGAGACGTACCACACGGACGGCAAGGTGTGGCAGGTCTGCGACATCACGGACCCGCTGCTGCGGGAGATGCTGGACGGCGCAAGGGTGCGCCCCGCGTGGGACCCGAGCAGCGGGTGGTACCACGGCGGGCTGTGGGCCAAGGTCAAGGCCATCATGAAGACGAAGCTCGTGGCCATCCAGTTCGGGCGGCACCTGAGCAGGGAGGATTTCGCGCCGACGCTGCGGTGCGGGGACCAGACGCCCATAAGGTCGGCGTCGGCGACGTTCCACCTGCCGCTGCCGAATCTGCACCTGACGAACGAGGAGCTGACGCTGCTGAGGGGCAGGGAGCCGCCGAAGAAGAAGAGCCAGGGGTACAACTACAACATTCGGGCGCGGCAGCCGGTGCGGGACATTGCCGCAGTTGTTGGAACGGAGGGAGAGAAGGGCGAGGACGAAAGGGCTGAAGGGCAGGCTGTCGCTACGGGTGCTAGCAATGGAGATGCGGTAGAAGATCAGACGGCAGATGTGTTGTCGTATAATGGGTTTGGCGAGGAGGAAGAAGAGGAGGAGGAGGAGGAGGAGGAGGAGGAAGAGGAGGAAGAGGAGGAAGAAGGAGAGGAGGACGAGGAGGAAGAGGTGGGCAACGACGAGGACGACGACGATGATGGCACAGGGGTATTGGACATGCAGATCGATCCGGACCTGACGATCGAGTAGACACCACACGTCCAGCAGGACGATGCGAGAGCAAGACTCTCCGTCCCACTGCTGAAGACAAAAGAGCCTCGTATTCCCAGAGGAGATACGCATGCGTGCCCCAATCCAAGAATGCACTGCGACAAGGCATCTTCGGCGGGGGATGCGATGGACGTCTCTCGAAGTGGACGAAGAATCTCGATTGCCCCCTGTGACAGTCTCTCTGGTATGCAAGGAGCTGGAAGGACTCCTGCGAAGGAAGAGGCAGTCATGTCGGCGTGGGATCCATTGGATTGCTATCCACTGAGGTATTTTGGACGCGATGGGTTGACTCATGCTGGGGGCAGTTCCATCATATGGAACTCTCTACCATGGATGTGATGGATGGACGTTTCCTTTCTCCCCCCTCATCTTCCTGCTCTCCAACTGCATTTCTCCCCCATCGATATTCTATATTTCTTGCGGCTCTTTCCTTTCATCCTCCTGGGACTTGATCACTCGCTTTTCCTCTGAATTCTCCAAACCCCCCCCCCAGGACCTGATCCACCGCTTGAACGTCTCTTCCTCCTATCGAGATACCCTCCCGCCAACACGTCGACCGTTTCTTCTCTCAGTCTTTCTAGTTTTCCTCTGGGACCCAATTCTCTCTCCTCTATTTCTCCTCGAACTCGACGGCTTCCTCTTTCCTCTCTATTCCTCCCCCAAGACCCATCGACCACTTCTTCCTCTTCCTCTTCCTCTTCTCTCCTCTCCATTGACCACCTCCGATGCCAATATCCACTCCAGGGAACATACTCGTTGAATCTGCTCCTCTGCCCGTCGACGATGGCATCTCCCATGCCGGCGAAGGCACATCGCACGCCGGCAATGGCATTCAGCAAGATGACAACAGCACCCAGCAAACCGCCAGCGACATCGAGCACGCCGTCGACACAGTCCTTCTCCTGCGGAACCTGCCGCCTGCGCTTCTCCTCCCCAAGCGCGCTGCAGCAGCACAAGGCCGACGAGCGGCGCAGGAGCAAGGCGACGAGCCATTTTCACTGCGAGATCTGCGGCGAGGACCTGGACTCGCGGGAGGCGGAGGGCAAGCATCTCGCCGAGGTGAGTCAACCTCATACTTCGGTACTCCATGATGCGCACATACTGCTTCCTGATTGTTCCTTGACTTCTCTTTTTGCGTCGTGCCTCTGACCTGCTGTGCCCATCTTCCCATCTGCCCATCCCATCTCCCCATCATCCCGTCCTCACATCTTCCCATCATCACATCACATCATCACAGTCTTGGTCTTCTTCTCCCCTTCATCTCGGCTAACCCCCCCCCCCCCCCCCCCCCCACCCCCACCCCCCCCCCCCCCC
>NIGD01000004.1:648313-688630 GCA_003055185.1 Escovopsis sp. TC | reverse complement strand
GGGGGGGGCGTGGGCTCCCTCTGCGTCTTCTGCCTCTGCGTCTTCTGCCTCTGCGTCTTCTGCCTCTGCGTCTTCTGCCTCTGCCTCTCTGCCTTTGCCTCTGCCTCTGCCTCTGCCTCTGCCTCTGCCTCTGCCTCTGCCTCTGCCTCTGCCTCTGTGCCTCTACTCCGTACTAGTACTTGTACCACGCCCGGAGCACGCCCTCTGACTCTGAGCTGGTACTCGTAGCACGAGAGACGAGAGAGAGGCGAGCGACGAGCAGCCTGTGCGACGAGCGACCGACTGGAGCAGGTCGCAGAGGCTCTCCAGGGCTGGCGTAGCACTAGCACATACTAGGTACCTACTACTACTACTACTACTACTACTACTACTACTTGTAGTAGTACGGAGTACCAGTAGCTGACCGTAGCTTGTCGGTAGCGGTACGCCGCATCTCGCGGTGGTCCTCATAACCGTGCCGTATGGCGAAGTGCCCCGAGGTGCTCGTACTCGTACATGTACTCCGTAGTAGTCATGGATCTGTCAGAAACCTGGACTTGGACACGGCAGACGCGAAGAGGCGTCAGCAGACGGGAGAAAAAAAAGGGAAGATGTCAGAGTCAGAATGGGATCTGAAGTTATCGTGTCCATCCATTCACGATGGGAAGCTGGAGCCTGTCGGAACCTCGTCCTACGTGTACCGAGAGCTGGAGGTACCGATACGGAATGCCGGCACGGAGTACATGTACTCCATAATCGATGGCGTCTTTTCTGCTGAGAAGAGGCTACAAGGGGCACACAAGAGAAACGAGAAGTTATGGTCGAGGACTCCGAGAAACGGAGTACCACTTAGTAGTAGTACTACTAGTAGTCATAGTACAAAGAGACGTACGAGTATTCGTACGAGGAAAAAAGGAGAGACCGCACAAAGACGGGTTTGAGCCTCGCCCGCACCTGCCCGGCGCGTGAGGAAAAGAAGAGAAAGAAGGAGCGATACGGCCCTCCTTCACGCCCCCCGATACGCAGAGGTATCGGTACGGAGAGGCACGGAGACTCGTGTCAGTACCGGCACTTACTACGAGAACGAGTAGAGGTACGAGCTTGGAGCAACGAGTCCTCCTCAATGAGGGATACGAAGCACGTTTGCCCCAAACGGGAAGGGGCGTGTTCCTAGTATCTCTCCAGCGTCTTCGAGGCGTCATGGCTGGATGCGCCAGGGCGGCCTTCCCTTTCCTGCCGCAGAATCTGCGCTAGTCCCCCTTTCCCCTTAGCGCGGTCTGCCTCTTGGTGGCAGCTACGGAGTAGAGGTCCGTGTGTACAGGTACATGCATTTTGGAAGGGGAAAGACTCGGAAGGAGCTGCCAAGTGGAGGACGAGAGATGGATCGATTTCGTCACGCCCGCAACTGGCAAGGAAGGATGTACCGGTACGCCCCTGTACGCCGTACCCGTGCACACACAGGGAGTCGGAGGCTCTCCACTGAAATGATCCCGTACTCGTACGAGTACTAGTACTCCTTACTGTAGTGCATGTGCGCCGTATTTACGAGTACCTATGTACTCGGTACTACTCCGTACTCCGTACTACTACGCAGTGCGCCGTTCTCCGCCCGTGAGGGCACTCGCACGAGGCATTGAGCCCGGCACGGAGTGCCGTTTGACTCCCAGTGAGGGCAGCTCCAGTCGACATCGTCACAGACTGCTGTCTAGCGGAACTCCCACCACTACATGTACTCCGTACAACTGAGGCATCCGGACTTCTTGTACTCCGTACTCCGTACTCCGCACGAGTGCTCCAGGTGACCTCTTGCCTGCGCAGCACCCGAGTGGCCGGGAGTCGGGGGGAAGGAGCCCTCAAGGGGAGCGGGCGGCGGAGAGGAAGGAGCTTCCTTGTCGATGGCTCGGCAGTGGCCATGATCAGGCAGTCGCGACGGAGACATTGGATCGAGATGCCCTAGACTCCGTTCTCCGTACTCCGTACTCCCAAGTACGCCCAAGTCGGCGGTAGCCACGGCCCTCAACCAGGTACCTTTGCGTACCTGTACCTTCAGCCCCCCTGGATGTCGCGGCTGAACGGAGAACCCAGAAAGAGCGCCTGTGACGGGATCCCTGAATCCTGGAATTGTGGAATTTTGGGAAAAAGAATCCCTGGCTTCATCCATGATCCCTCCATGATCCCTCCATGATCCATCATCCCATCGATCCCCCTCACCGGCATCTTCCTCTGTCCATCTTCGGTCTATTCGGTGGCTGAATCGAGTCGACTTGGCCGCAAACAAGGGTCCAGGGGGTTCAAGGGATCCAAGGAGTCCAGGAACGGACGACCGCCGGCCGACACCCATCCACTGTCCACTGTCCGCTGTCCATCGTCCATCGTCCATCGTCCATCGTCCATCGTCCATCGTCCATCAATCATCCTGCGGCTGCTCTGCCGAGCCTCGCGAGCCACCCGCCGGATCTTCTGTCCAAGACCCTGATTCTATCAATCGATCCATCCAAGATATTCACAAACGGAAGGGCGAGGCGAAGCGCGGGGGCCTTTTTCCTCCACGGCGTCCATGCAGACGCACCAGCAGGAGACCCGGCGTGCACAGCATCCTGAATCCGTCGCCTCCATCGCCTCACTGCACTCAGTACATACATACGGGGCTTGGGCTGCGGCGGCCGCGCTTCAGCACGTCTGGATGGGAAGGATCCTATTGCCGCGCAGGCTCGCCGAGCTGCACCCTGATATAGAAGCATCCAGCATATGTACATGGACATATGGCCAAGCCGCCAGCTGCCTGAGAGCGCCCGAGCGCCGCGGACGACATGTTAATTCCTCCCACGCATGGGATGCAATGAAGAAACCAAAAAAAAAAAAAAAAAAAAAACCCAAAAAAATAGGTCAAATCGCGGAAGAAGGCAGAGAAAAGCAGTCGCAGGCACGCAGCATGCACAGACTGCGTCTATCGGAAACGGCTAGACGAAGCGAAGGGATATTCTAGGGAGAAAAAACGACGGTAGAGCAGGATCAAGCAAGAAACAATGCAAAGAATGCAGAAGATGCAAAGAATGCAGAACAAGGCAAACGAGGCGCCGCTGTTGGCCCGCAAGGGACTCCTGTTTGCGGACGCTCACACACACGAACCAACGGGTGCGCCCGACGGCGACGGTCCGCATCCATGTCTGATGGATGGTACTCCGTAGACAAGGCCGTCTGCTGGATGGAAGACAAGGCCATGTCTGATGGATGGTTCAAGAACAAGGCCAATGGATGGAGGGCAGGCCAGTGGAGGGCAGGCCAGTGGAGGGCAGGCCAGTGGAGGGCAGGCCAATGGGTGGAGGTCAAGGCCGATGGATGGGAGGCGGCATCTGGAGCATGGCCTGACCATGACGAATGGGCGCAGCCCGGCGCGGTGGGACGGCCGGCCAGGGCGCGCCGCGGTGCCGTGCCACTGCCGGGCTCTGCCACTGACGGTCCGTCAGCACGGCCTGCGGGTCTGGACTATGACAGATGCTTTATCTGCTGGACTGATTCCAGAGAATTGCTGATGCGAACAGATCGCAGAGGACCGTCCATCTGCCCATCCTGAGGAGACATTGTGCAGAGGACTGATGACCACCTGTACGGAGTACGTCGTCGTACGGCTTACAGTCGTTGACCTCTACTGGTACGCATGGACTGCGATGACTGGTGATCTGTCCAGATCACAGAGCACGGAGCCCAGGCTGAGGACGCATATCCGGCAGACGGCCCTCACCGGCCCAGGCAGCCCTCAGCAGATATATCGCAGCAGTCACTGCATGCACAATACCAGGTACGGACGACGAGCCCACACCAGCTCCGTCCTCCACAGCTGAGAGTAAGTTTCGATGCCTGTTGGAATCCTGGCGAGTCGGTCAGAAGTACGGAGTACGGCGTCCGGGCTACGGGCTACGGGCTACGGGCTACGGGCTACGGGCTACGGGCTACGGGCTACGGGCTACGGGCACGGACACGGACACGGACACGGACTACGGGGTATGGACTACGGGCAACGGACTACGGACTACGGACTACGGAGTATGGAACTCAGAGTATGGACTACGGGCTACGGAGCATAGACTGCAGGGCATAGAGCAGGGAATCTGGGCCACGGTGTACGGACTACATACGACTTCAGGGAACGGCAGCCCATCCGTCTGTCAGAGAACGCCCTGTTCTACTGACCCAAGGCCCCTCGAAACCTCCAGCCCCCGAACGGAGCCGGCTGCTTCCTGCGGGGGCTGCCCCTGCAATATGGCGGTTGGCCGGGGGGCTTGAGTTGTGCTCTCGAGGTGCCGCGGCGACTTGCCGGGGGTGAAGGCGGCTTTCGACGGGATGGGAGATGGAGATGGAGATGGGGAGGCACGCACTCGGTAGGGGGCCTTCCGAGGCGGCACTCCTCCACACTCCGTGCTCCGCAGACCGCGGCACTCCATCTGCGGGTGCCTGGCGGGCGCCTGGCGGGCGTCGCCTCAGCACATGAAATTTCAGACGGACGTTCATCGGCTGTCGAGTCAGGGCGCCTGACGGGTGCCTGCTGGTGGTAGCATCCGGAGTACGGAGGATAGATGGATCTCATCTGACGGGAGGAGGGCGTGTGCAAATTGCAGGCACGCCAAGAGTGTCCGCGTGCAAGTGCAAGCCCTCCTGTGACATGTGGACGGAGTACGAGTCCAAGTGAAGCGCTCTCACTCCGACCTCCGCCCTCCGTCCTCCTTGTGCACGCCCAAGGCGAGCCAAGAAGATCTACGCCCTGTCCCAGAGGAAACCAGGGCGGCCCCCATCGCGAGCCACGGCGCACCTCGCGAAATGCACTACTTCCCACGGTGTACGTGCACTTCCCGCATCCCGATCGCAGGTGGACCGCCCCTGAGGGGAGTAAACAAGCCCCCCCCCCTTATCGAGAATCCTCCTGCACCCCGTCAGGCAACAGCCTCCCGTCACACGAGGAGCCCACCTCGGCGAGAACCTTAAACGCACCCATCACAGGAGACGTGTCGCGTCCGCAGTGCGGAGTACGCAGTGCGGAGCCATCGCACACCGCAATACAGAACACTCCGTACTCCGTACTCCGACTCCAGGCATGAATCGGCAGCGAGGCCCGCAACGGCGGGGCTGGTGCGCCCGGGAGCAGGGGCCCGCACCGCTTGTACGAGTAGCCGTCCAGCTGGCCTCTCCCGGCTGGAGTGGACGGAGCTGGCCGCGCTCCAAGCAAGGACAGCAGACGGCCTACTCGGCGGGGTCCCCCGACAAAGCAGCCCTATCCACCGCCGAGCGGCCGCCCCGGACCACGGCCCGCGTGCGGATCCCGCGCACGGAGCCCCCACTCCTTCGGCGAACACAACGCCGGAAGACAGACACCACCGCGCAGCCCGCACAGGCGCGGACATCCAGACGAGCTCGCCTCCCGAGCGTAGGGAACTACTACCGAGCGGGGAGTACCGAGGTGGTCTGCCGACCATCCGCCCCCAGACTCCACCAAGTCAAGAGTACGCCGCATGCCTCTGCCACCGGTACTTGCGGCCCGCCAGCGGCCTGGACGGCGCCGATTCTCCGTGCTGCGCTTCTACTGTGCTCCGGACTCGGTACGGAGTGCTCCGTAAAGAGTACCAAGAACACGTCAATAGTACCTAGTATGCATGACTCTGTGTGGAGGATGCCGTACTCGGTGGAGGAAGGGCGGGCGAACGGCCCCCAACAACTCGGTCCCTCGACCAGACTCCCGCTGTTTCGAATAGACCACCTGTGCCCTGCATACTCCGTACACGGGCGAGGACTCCGTGTGGACGATCAACACCTCGTTCCGCGACGGCCAGGGTCTCGTTTCGCGACGCCGAAGAGCCCTTCATGGACAGGGACGAGTACTCCGACCTGTACGGAGTGCTAGTAGTAGTACTATACACCGGGGATCCCTTGGCCGCCTTGGGAGTATGAGGACATGGACTCCGTGCCCCCTGATCTTGGGGACGAATACGGAGTACTCCGTAGGAGTTCCGAGTATCACATCTTCGTGGGGTTTGCAATCCAGAGCATGCGTCAGCTGGCCGACGAGCGCGGCGCTCCGGGCCGGCAGCGCTACCTGCCGGGAGAGGCTCAAGCTGCTGCTCAACTCCGTGCTCTCTACGGAGTACGGAGTACGGAGTACCCCTTGCTCCGACCTCCGTACTCCGTGTGCACAACCCTGGATTCAGGACGCCGTCTCGTCCGGCCAAGTCCATGGATCGTCGGCCAGGCGATCCTCCGTACTCCCTACAGCGATCCCCACCCCTAGACTGCATCGCCCTATAGCGAGAGCACTGGAAGAACCCAGAGCGGGCACGCGGCGTACCCGGGCAATCTTCACGGCCAATGTCTGAGACGGGAGGACAGGAAGAATTCGATCGGGCAATCCAGGCGCGAAACAAGCAGATCCGACCACGAAGCAATCTGCCAAGTGCCGACGCGCATGCCCTTTCAGAGGTGGACGGGCGGTGTCCTCGTAGATGTCCTGCTTGGGCATGTCGGTGATGGATGGCCTGCTCCCGGGCGTGCCATTGGCCTCGTGTGGAACAGACGTGCTGGAAGGGTGCGGGTGAGAACGATTCCGTCCTTTTCCAGCATCCTCACCACCGCCATCACCACCGCCATCACCACCGCCATCACCACCGCCATCACCACCACCGTTCCGCATCCCCTTCGTAGTCCGCACGCAAGCCCGATGGGCGACCCCCGGCCTCCGTGCCTAGGCTGGTCGTTGTCGGTAGGAACGCGCAGCCGACCCGGCTGCAATAGGAAGCTAGATAGATATTGCGGCTAAAGGGTACATAATCTAAAAGGGTATAGGAATAAGGCATTAATACTATATAAGGGTAATACTATAAGAACGCTACTTATAGCTTAAATTAGGCTAAATTAGCTATGCTAGCTATACCTTAACGGTATCTTATATACAAATACTCCCTTTAGCCTAGATAGCCTTAGCTTTAAATTAATAAACGCTATCTTAATTACAATGTCTTTACCTTTTAATACTTTTTATTAAAAGTTATAAGCCTATAAGGTCTTCTTAATCCTTATAGGCCTATATCTTCTACTAAAAGGGCTTTATTGCTATATACTAGAAAGATATTATAATCTTTGTTTTTAGTGTTTTAGAAGAAAGTGTCTCTATCTAACTTATACCTAGTGTAAGGGTTAGTAAGGAAGAGAGTAATAGAGTACTATACAAAGACGACCTATATTATAACGTAAAGGTAGAATTATATTGTTATTAATCGCTAGCCTTTTCCCCTTCTTTAGCTAGCTTTCCTCTCTCTTATAGCCCTTTCTACCTTATATTAGCCCTACCTTTAGGCCCTTTTTAGTGCTTCTTTATCCTTAACCTAAGTACAGAACCTGCCTTAGGCTACCTTTGTCTTTAACCTTGCTGCTGCTCCTTTCTAGCTTAGCTACCCTTTTAGCTCCTTATTAGCCTCCTTTCCTTATCGCTTTACTTAGCAGGCCCTTTATTAGTAGTAACCCTTATCGTTTAAGCCTGCTTTGTTATTATTACTTAATAGGTTGCCTTCCCTTTTATAGCATTGTTTTAACGCTTATTCTACCCTTTATTAATCCTTTTTTTTTTTGCTATACTACTTACGCTTTATACTTTATATACAGCTCTTTTACGTATTTTAAGCTGCTTTACAATTTCCTTAGTTAAGCTATATTCGTCTTACCTTTATTGCTACTTTCCTTTTTTCTTTTTCTTATACGTTTCTTATTATTAGCTATATAGTTATTTTCTTTTTAATTGTTATATTGCTTCTTCCTTTAAATTTGCTCCTCGTTTAGGTTAGTATTAGCGCGTTACGTCCCTTTCTTTATTATATAAAGCCTAAGCTACTTACGTATATATACACTGCTTTATCTTATGCTGCTAACGTTACGTTCCTTTGTTTTTTAGCTTTTCCTTACGTTTATTTACTTATTATACTTTAGCTAATTATAAATTATCCTTCCTATTAGCTACTAATTGCTTATTTCTTATAGCGTACTATTATTTGTTTTACCTTTATAGCTACTTAATTAGTAGTCCTTTGTTTAACGCGTAATTACTTCTTTTCTATATATATATCCCCCTTTTATCCTTTCTTTCCTTTATCTTCTTCTTCCTTTTTCTTTTATTATTAACCTTCTATCTTCTACTTTTATTTTTTTTTTTTATTCTTTTTTTATTTTATTTTTATCTTTCCTTTTTTGCTTTATTATAGCTTCTTTTACTAATAAAAGCAAGGCCTTTGTTTACTATTCTTTTTACTTATACTTTAACAATAATAAAGGCAAGGTTGCTATAAACTTTATGCCTTTTTGCCTTATTAAACGTACTAAGCTTTTATATATTTTTATCTTATATTAGTACGTCTTAGGTTAAGGTAATTATATACTTAAGCTGCCTTTAGGCAAGGTTTAGGTTTAAGTACTATTACTAACTCTTTTTCTTTTAGTAGTAAGATTAAGTTTACTGCTAAGCGCTCTTATTTTTCTTATCTTTTTTTTCTTTTGCTTTTGCTTTTTTTTAACGTTAAAGAAGATACTTTTAAGGACGTTTTTAAAGAGGACGCTAAGCTTAACAATAATAATAATAATAATAATACTGCTAAGTATAAGGCATAAAAGGATAAGTTTAGCTAAGAGCTAGCCTATCTATAGACTCCTTTCCTTACTTTACGCCTTTTATTTAAGAAGGCTATAACCTTAAAGGCTACTATTACCCTTAAGGCTTTTTATAAAGAGCTAATCTTATTTATCTTTTCTTTATTCTTATATCTTTCTTTTTTATAAGCTAACCTTAAGCTACGATATAGCTATAACTATATCTATACTATATATACTAACTACCTTTATACATAAACTCTTAGGTCTACTTTCTTTAAGCTTTATAAGTTTAACGCTAGTTAGTATTTCCCTTTTCTTTATCTTTTCTTCTTTCCTTTATCTTAACCCCTTCCTTTTACTAAGCGCTACTATAAAGTGCTAGCTATATGCCTATAGCAAGAACCCTTATGCCCTTATAAACAATAACATTGCTTTAGCTTACGTTACTTTTTAAGCTTACTTTTAAGCTATCTCTTTTAATAAAGATAAAGCTATTTACTATTAGCGCGCTCTTAATAAATACTTTGCTTCTTACTATAAAAACGTATAGCTTACTAAGTCTAAAGGCAGTAAGACTATACGCTAACTATTCCTTAAGTATACGCTAACCTTGCCCTACACTAACGTCGCCTCTCCTTAGTCCTAGTGTAAGAAGGTACGGATCGCAGGACCTCTTCTAGACCTCTAGATAAGTGTTGCTAACGGCTGTACAGAGCACTTAAGGACTAGAAGGTCTAAGTATAGAGGTAGTATTGCTATAAGCACTAATGTATAGAGATAGAGTCTAAAAGGTATACTAAAGGATACCTACTCTTAAAAGGAGAAAAAGAAAGTAAAGTTTATATAATATATATACTTACCCCTACGTTGTTTTAAGTCCTTAAGCATAGCTTATATAATCTATAACTATATAACAGTTATAAGCTTATATAGTTTAAAAAGAAACTAAAAACTTCTAATAAACTAAGCAATACAATTATAATATTAAAAACTTATATTTAATAAAAAAGAGATTATAATAGCTCCTTAAAAGGACTTAAAAAAGCTTTACTTAAAGTTTAATAAAGACTAGTTCTAGTAGATCTAAGCACTTAAAAACACTACTTTTATGCTTAAAATCTAGTCTAAAGTTAATTTAAGGGTAAACCTACTTAAATATAACCCTTATAAAGCTTTAGAGATACTAACTATTAATAATACTTATTATTAAATAGCTGCTATAGCTGCTTTTACTTAAATTTAACCTTAGAGGCATAGAAACCTTTGTTTAAGGGGAAGATTAAGCTTTTAGGATAAAGAAGAAGAGATAGACTATTCCTTAACTACTATAGATCTTAATAATATAAACCTAAGAGCTCTTAAGATTATATACTATTTCTATATAAGTAAATATAATACTAAACTTAAAAAACAAAAAAGCAAGCTATAAGCTTATAGCTAACTTAAGCTATAGATAACAAAGATAGTTAATAATAATATATATAATAATATTATATAAAGACTTACTAAAGGTAAAACTATAGTTATAACTTAAATAATAACTAAAGAGTTAATAGTAGCATTTGCTTTAAGTAAGTACGCTTAAAAGAAGATAGCTTAAGATAAGTATAAGGAGGTGCTTACTAAAGGCTTAAAAGTAGGAAATAACATAGAGAAGTAGATTAAGAAATTCTAGCATAAACATAGCGTAATGCTTATACTTAATCTACTTAAAGCTAAAGAACTTATAGCAATTAAGAACTTCTTTTATACTATTAAATAAAAATTTAAGCTTAACTAGTTAATAAAAAAGCTTTTTAAACTTAATAAAGCAATTATAAAAAACAATGTCTTAAGCATTCTAAAGCTTAATAAGTATATTAAGTTCTTTAAAGCTAAGATTTAAGCAAAAAAAAAGCGTTTTTAAATCTTAATAGCTATTATTAGCAAAAAGAGCAAAGAAACTGCTACTTTATTTATAACTATATTAACCTCTTAACCTTAGGTTAAAAAAGAAAAGAAAGCTTAGTTCTTATCCTTTTAGTAAAAAAAAAAAGAATTAAGCTATAGTAACTTTTAGGGCTATAGAAGAGACTAAGGTAAGAGAAGAGGAAGGGCTTATAGAGGAGGACGTAGAAGCTTATACTTAGCTAAAGCAACAGAAAGTTTCTACTATATATACCCCTATAGAATCTTATATTAGTAAAAGCTTAAGGGGTATAGAAACGTTAAGTATACCTTTAGAAAAGTACTCTATCTAAAGAACTCTAAGCGTATAAGTATAGTACTTAAGAACATTAAAGGAGATAAGTAAGTTAACCTTTAAGTAACCCTTAAGAAAGCAAATTAAGATATAAAAGGAATAAAAGCTTTTAACTTAAAAAAGAAAAAAGTAAAGCTCTTTAGATCGCTTATAGTAACCTTTATTAACCTTATAGATCTTCCTTATCTACTTAACATAAGTATGTTTATAACTATAAGAAAGTACTTTTATTACTTACTCTTAAAGAGCACTGTCTTTAATAATTATAGTATAACTTACCTTATTAACAATTAAGCTTTGCTAATACTTAACTCCTTTATCTTATATAACTTAAATAAGGTTGTTTAAGTAGGCTTAAGCAATTTCCTTATCCTTAAAAGAAAGAAATAAGTACTTTAAGGGGTACTAAATAAAAACTATAAGGAGAAGACTAAGGATCTTTAACTTAAGAATGTTATAGTTATAAAAAGCTTTTATATAAATATTATCTTAGAAGCTAAGCTATTTAAGGCTAAAGTATAGTATAATAGTTTTAACTATACTCTATGCTTTAAAGACCTAGAAGTAAGTATAGTAGTTGCTTAGCTTACCTACGCCTATAGCCTTGTTTTTATTAAATATAAGCCTTATTCCTTTTATCTTTAATATCTTTATAATCCTTATCTTAACAAATACGTAGCTTTTAAGCTTAGATTAAGCATTTTTATAGTTTAAAGAAAACTATTAAAAAACTTAGTAACCTTAAAAGAAAACAAAGAAAAGCTTTAGCATTTACGCTTAAGATATCTTAGCTTTAAAGTACTAAAGACGCTTATTTAAAACGCTTATAACGTTAAAATTAAAGGCACTAAACGCCTTAAGTATAAGATTTACGTAAGGACTTATACTACTTAGGTAGTATCTTAAAGGACCTTAGAAAGGCAAAGTGTAAGGCTTTACTAAAAGATCTACTAAAACCTTTAAGAATACAAAGAAAGGTATAACAATGCTTAATAGCTTATAACAATTAAAGATAAGTATAGTAAAATAATTAACGTAAAACTACTCTTTAACAAGACCTATAATATAGTCTTTAACTTACTTTTTTAATTTAAGAAAAAGGTTAAGAAGTAATATAAACTTATAATTTATAAGATCTATTAAAATAATAAGAAGGTAGTAATTACAGTTAAAGGGCTTACTTAATACTAAGAATAAGTAAACTTAAAAGGCATTAATCTTAAGCTTATACTACTATATACTTATAAACTAAATAGTATAGTAAAGTAAGTAAGGCAAAAGATTATACTTAAGCAGATTAAAATATAAAAAGGAGCTTATCTGCTTAAGGAGCTATAGCCTAAGACTATAAAGGTAGCTGCTTATCTCTATAACATTAGTTCTTCTTAAAGCAATAGAATAAGAGCTTTAATTAATAAGCTTAAATAGTAGTTTTAAAACAATGCCTTAAACTTAATTTATAATTATTTAGTAGATCTAAAGCTTAGCTAAGATAGCATTTATACCTATAGCTATAAAGCATATTACTTTAACAAAGATTATAAAGCAAAGAAGAACTAAAGGTTCTTTAAGACAAGCCTAAGAGCGTATATAAGCTACCTTATAGGCTACGTTTCCTTAAATATATATTAAGTATAGCTCTTAGATAAAAAGTAAGTTATAGAATTAAGGAATATAAAGTTTAATAAATGCTATTTTTTTAACTTATATAACAAAAATAAGCTAAAACCTAAGATCTTTAAACTTAATTAAGAAAGATATAAGGTTAAAGAAGATAAAGCAAAAGACTATATATAGTATAGAACCTTTTTTTAAAAGCAGCTAAAAAAGCTTTTGTTTAAGATCTAGGTATAGTAAGCTATACCTAAAGGGGCAAAAGAAGCAGAAACAAAAGTTTTAGCCTTAAACGAAGAACTCTTAGAAAAAGGTAAATTATTATAAAATAATAATAAGACAAAGGATTCTTAAGACTATACTTTAGTATATAAAAAAGGAGCTCTTATAAGACTTTAAACACCTTAAGAAACTCTAAGAATTAGAGCAGGAGCTAGATTAAACACTTACACAAAGACTATAATATATTTAGTAAAAAGTTTTAACTAAGCTTAAGAGGATATAAACTAAATATAAGAAGTACTAAGTCTAATACTTTAACTAAGAAGAAGTAATAGGATTTATAAGTAATAAATATACTTAATAATCTTAAGGATAAGCATAGCTACGTTTAAACATTTCTGTTATATCTAACCCTTAAAGACAAAGGACATAAAGCACTTTAAGACCTTCTTTATAGTAGTAATAAATTTGCTTTAGCTAAACTTAGCATTAAGGTAAAGCGTAGTTCCTTTAGCTTTTATAGAAAGCTTTAAGGACCTCTTAAGGCCGCTAAACAACTAAAAAGAGCTTAAAAAACATAAATACAAGGACTTATTTAAGGCAGTAGCTAAGGAAAAGTTTAGATCTCTTTAAAATAAAAGAACGTAGAAGGAAATAAACTAAGCTAATACTTTAGTTAAACCTTTATTAATAAGATAGGTATTTACCTATAAGCTTAATTAAGATAGAAATCTTAAAAGATATAAAGCTTAATTTATTGTTAAAGGAGATCTTTAAAATGCCTTAACTATTAAGGGGACGTATACTATAACCTTTGCTATATAATTATTTTAAGTACTAGTAGCAATTATAGCAAGGTTTAACTATAAGTTAAAGAAATTTAATATTAAAAATATGTTTTTAAACGTAAAAAGAAACAAAGATATAATTCTAGTTATATATAACCTTCCTAAAGGATATTAGAAGAATAGAAAGTACCTAAAGCTTATTAAAGCCCTCTATAAACTTAAGGACTTACCTAAACTATAGTTTAAGGAGTTCTTTAAGACACTTAAGAGCCTTAGACTAAAAGAAAGTAAAGAAGAGCTATACCTTTTCTTTACCTTAGAATAAGATCTCTTTGTTGTCTTTTACGTAGACAATATTATAGTTACGTACTATAAAAACAATAAGACTTTCTATTAAGAGAAAATTAAAGGTCTTTAAGCTAAATATAAGATATATAATAAAGGAGACATAGAATAGTTCCTTAGAATTAGGCTTATAAGAGTAAGAGAAAAGCAGAAGATTTACTTCTTGCTTAACTTTTATATTAAGAAAGTAGCTATAAGGTTTAACCTTATAGACAGGAGGCGTTAACCTTTTATGCTAATCTTATTATCTTTAATACTTAGAAAGGTAGAGGTTAAGGCTATAAAAGAGTTAGTTAAACTCTATTAAGAAAAAATAAGATCTATCCTTTATACTACTATTATAGTAAGACTAAATATCTTATACGTAGCCTTATTGTTATTACGCTTCCTTATTAATCTAAGAAATAAGTATTATAAAGTAGCTAATTAAACGATTAAATACCTCTATGCGTAGAGGAAAACCTTACTTGTTTATAAGGGGATTAGAGATATAAGAGTCCTTATAGTAAGCAGTAATGCTTCTTTTACTAATAATAAAAAGACTAAAAAGTCTTTATAAGGATATATTATAACCTTCTATAAAAGCTTAATACTCTAGAATGCTACTTATTAAAAGACAGTAATAACATTAAGCACTAAGGCTAAGTTACTTACTTTAAACTAAGTTATAAAAGAGACCTATATAATTAAGTATCTTTTTAATAAGATAAGATTTAACCTATAAAAAAGGTTTACTATTACGTATAATAATCTTTAAACTATACGCCTTGTTATTAAAGACTTTAGAAAAGTAAATATAAGATTAAAGCATATAAAAATCTAAGCAATATAAGCTTAGTAAAAGTATAAAAGGGATACTATAGATATTTAGTTTATACTATTGCAAAATATACTAGCAGATAGGCTTACGAAGCTATTTATAAAGCAAAGGTTTAAGTATTTCTAAGCACTCTTAAACATAAAAGAATTGCTAAGCAAGAATATATTAAAAAGAAAGGCCTAAGCTAGCTTAAAAGCAAGAGATTATATAAGACAAAGGTTATACATAGCTAATCTTAACCTTAAAAATAAAGAAAATAGAGTAATATAGCTTAGTAAAAGAGCAATAGAAGGCTTATTAAAGAAACAAAAGAAAGTATCCTTTACTTTATCTTACTAATAGTATAATACTTTATAATCTTCTCTTATATACCTTTAGTATAAGCAGCGTAGCCCTTAGCTATAGTAAGATCTTTAGCCTTAGGATCCTTATAATTAAAAGGACTAAAGAGTACTAAATTATTAATCTTAAACTAGATAATATTCTTAAGCTAACCTATAAAAGCCTTTACCCTTTAGAAAATAAAGTTAAACTTGTTTTTATATAAAGCAAAAGGATAAAAAGCTTACTAAAAGATTATTGTTACTAAGCTTCTTAACTACTATATTAAGGATAAAGTAGTATATTAAAGGTCTAAGAATAAGGTTAACGCTTAATATATAGCAAAGCAAAGAAAAGATATATATATATATTATAGTAAGAGTTGCCTAAGGCGTAGTTATAGCAGTAAAGTAAGCTAACGCTTAAGATATAGTAATAAGAAAAGTTAAATTTTTAGCTAGTAGCAAGAGCCTAAACGTAGCTAATATAAAGGTATTAAAAGGCGTTACTAACTACTTACCTAGCTTACTTTATAGCTTTCTTTTTATTATATATAAAGTTCTTTTAATCGTTAATAAGCTAAGGAAGTATCTTATCTATAGATTCCTTAGAAACTAAGATTAAAAGAGAACAGTAAACCTAAGAAATAAAACCTTAACTTCTTAAGGCTTAGCGCTTATAAGAAGATTATAAAGTAGCTAAAAGGGCTAGACGCTTTAAAGGAGTTGTTTTTAAAACTAGCTTAGAAAGGGTATTCTTTTTTGTTTAAGTTAGCAGCGATTTTTAAAGAATAGAAGTATACCCTTTAGCCTTAGGTTTTAACGTAGCTTTTAGCTTAAGCAAAGACTTAACTTAAGTAGCGTTTAAGACTAAGGGATTAAATAATATAAGAAATTGCTAAAGTTAAGGAAGAAAGGAGAGACTGTTTAAACAAGTAACTACCTAAAGAACGCTAAAGAGTAAAGCTTTTAATATTATTTATTTAAGATATTTATGCTACTAAATAAAAAAGCATTCCTTGTCCTTAGTTTAGTTTAAAATTAGTTTATAAACTCTTAAACATAAAGAAAAAGGAAATATACCTTAGTGCTTATATAGTTCCCCTTTAATTTATTAATATATTCTATAATCTAAGCTTATATATCCTTTATTTCTTTTATGCTAAAAGGAATAAAGCTTTTATTACTTACGTTATAAGCTTTAGTTTAAGTAAAAGCTTTACCTTTAAGAAAAGGCTATAAGGTAAAGGGACGCGAATCTAGCTCTTTATAAGCATAATTATAGATCTGTCAGAGACGCTGGTTCGAAGGTAAGTAGCAGGGCGTGCGCTAGTATCTCGCAAAGGCTTTACAGCGAAGGTAGTTATTAAAAGGTAGGGTATAAAGTAACGTAGTATTAATCTCTAAACCCTCTCTCTAATCTAAGCAAAGGCCTCTCCTCTTATATCCTTTCTCTAGGTGTTTAAAGGTCCTTTGCAAAGAATACGCCTTCTACTATTCTATCTCTTAATAGCTTGCCCCCTTCTTCTTCTATAACCTTGCCCCTAAGGTTTAAGCGTTGCGTATTACGTTCTTGTTTTGCTTTATAGTATAACTTTGCTTATGCTTTGCTATAACCTTTTAGTTCTTTTGCAGCGTTTTACTGCCCCTTACTTCTACCTTAGACGCTTTAACCCCTTTTCTTTGTTCCCTTAAAATATATTTACTTCTACGCTTATATACCTATCTTTCCCTTTGTTGTTCCTAAGGCTTAATTTATAAAGCTCTAAGGCCTTAAGGGCCCTAAGGCCCTTAAGGCCTCCCTTTAAGGCACCTTATTTTATCCCCTTTTTCTTTCCTTCTTCCTCCTTTTTCCTTTCTTCTTCCTTTATCCTTTTTAAAAATATCGCTGCTGCCCTTATCTATACTTTCCTTCCTTCCTTGCTATATATACGCCCCTTCCTAGCCTTTTACGTACTATAGCTGCTTCTTAACGTTATTACTAATTAATTTAATTATAAAAAAAATAAGAACTTGTTATAAACGCTGCTGCTGCTCCTGTTATAGCTTCTATAAAGAAAAAGTATACCCCCTTTAAGCCCTCTAAAGAAACCGTAGGCAGTAGCTTCTACGTTCCTACTAAGCCTTTTATTCTTATAAAGAGTAGTACTTTTGCTAACGCTACGTCTTCGTAGGCCTTTAGCACTAAGCCTAAGCCTAATAACAATACTATAGCTAATAGCAATAGTAGTAACAACGCTAAAGCTGTCTAAGTTATTGTATAAGTATCCTTTTCCCTAGGGCTTCTTAGCGTTATAGCTACTAATTCGCTGTAGCTGTAATATATCTTACTGCTACTATATAGCCTAGATATACTGTTAAAAGCTTAACAAAGATCTAACTAAGGACAAGGACGCTATTAAGCCTACCCTATATAGTAATAGCTTTAGTAAATGCTTCTTTCTTTACCTCTTCTTTATAGCTCTTAACCTGCTTCCTAGCCGTAAGCCTTAAGTATACCTACTATAAAAAGGGCAAAAAGAAGTACTTTTACATTCTTAAAAAATATTACCCTTTTATTTACCTCCTTAAGGCTAAGTGCTACTACGTCTAGCCTTACTGTGTAAATACTTTTCTTTCTTTTGTTCTTTGCTGCTAACTTACTATAAAACTGCCTTAAGAACCTTTAGCGTTAAAGGCGTAAAGCTTTTACTTACGTACGCTTCTACTACTCTAAGATAATTACTAAAAGTAAAAAAAAAGCAAAGGCAATGTACTATTACTGCTTCCTTGCCTTTAAAAAGCTAAAAATTTACGTAGCCCTTAACTAAGCTAACTTTACTTATATCCTTACTAAAGCTGCCCTTTATACTCTTAAGGTTAGTCTACCTCCTTTCCTTCTTTGCTATGCTTTTGCTGTTTCTTTACTACTAACTCCTACGCCTAAGCTACTAACCTAAACAACAACCTTA
Organism: Escovopsis sp. TC; assembly: GCA_003055185.1. Lineage (NCBI taxonomy): Eukaryota > Fungi > Ascomycota > Sordariomycetes > Hypocreales > Hypocreaceae > Escovopsis > Escovopsis sp. TC. Next base: position 670,727 of record NIGD01000004.1, on the reverse strand, counting down.
TAGCCTTACCTTATACTATCCTCGTTAATAGTAATACGCTTATTTGCTAAGCCTATAAAGCCTCTAAGATTAACAATAATAGCTACTGTGCTACTAAGTTAAAGGATAATAATAACTAAGTAGCGCTACTGCTTTGCTACTGCTGCGCTATAGCTTTACCTTTTTATAGTTGTTTAAAAGGAAAAGGGGATTTTCTTTAAGGTAAGGAAGTACATAAGGAATAATAGGTTATAGTACTAATAAGGCAAAGATAAAAGAGATAAGGATATTGTAAAAGATAGATAGGTTTATATAAAGTTTACCTTTAGCTTATAGCTTTTATAGTAATAAATAAATAAAGTTACTTTTTTAAGATTTCTTTTACTTTATACTACGCTTTGCTCTTTTGCCTTTGTTTAGTTTTGCTTTGTACTTGTCTATTAGCTCCTTTAAAGTAAAGTTACTGTAAGTTTACTATAAGTTATCTACCTCTAAGAAACCTACCTATTTAATTAAGTATTATTATCGCTAACCCTTATAGCAGTAGTTTAGTATTGCTTTTATCTTAAAGGTCTTATTAGTAAAAAAGGAGTAATCTATTAGTTCCTTTGCTTCTCCTTTATAGTATATATATAGCTCTAGGTTAACTACATTAAAGACGTTATAAATTTTAACTAACGTAAGCAATTAAAGCTAAAAAGCTAATCTGCTTATTCTAACCTTTCTCTTAATCTAGTAAGGTCCTGCGTACTTCTTTGCTAATTTCTTAGTAAGTTACTGTAAGTTTAGGTGTTTCGTTAAAATTAATACTTAGTCCTTAACAACAAAGCTAGCCTTGCTCCTCTTTACGTTATACTACTTCTTATTGTCCTCTTAGGCCCTTTGCAGCAACTCTGCTGCTAATTTACGCGCTGCTTCTATCTCCTTTACTTATATACCTAGCTCTGTTCGCCTCTATAGCTGCTTAATATTAGCGTTTAGTACGTAAAGGTAGAAACTAAACAGCAAGTACGTAGGTGTTTCGCTGCTACTGCTATAGACTGTATTATTATACGCAAATTAGGCCTGCTATAGTAGGTTAGCTTAATTAAGCTAGTCCTTGTTATAGAAGGTCTAAAGGTAGTACTTAATTAGCTAATTTTAGCGTTCTATTTAGCCGTTAGTCTATAGGTAGAACGTAGTACTAAGTCGCTGCTTTATTGCTAAAGAGTAGTAAAAACTTTGCTAAAAAGCACTTATAAAGACTAACCCTTAATCTATTACAATCCCTTTTAGTAACCTATAATTTTTAAAGACGTACTTAAAGAAGAAGGTTGCTAGTCCGTTGCTGCTAATTCGCTTTTAGGTTATAACGTAGATAGCATACTTCGTAAAGCAGTCTATAATAATAAGAATTAAGTTATATATATAGTTCTATCCCTTTGTCTTTAAGAGCCTTATAATAAAGTTTATTAAGATCTCCTTAAACAGCTATGCTAGTACTAGCAACGCTGCTAATTTGCTGTAAAGTTAATAATGCTATAGCTTTATTAGTTAACAATTTATATACGTTAACATATACTGCTTTACGTCCTTCTTTATCCCTTTCTAGTAGTAGCTCCTTGCTAATGCTATAAGTATCTAGCTAACTCCTTAGTGCCTTACGCTAAGCTTATTATAACACATTATAAGCAACTTTGTTTATAATCTTAGTAGTACGTATACTTTTCCTTTAAAGCAAATTAGCTAGTCCTTACTAGCTACCTAGCTTTGTCTTTTGTCTATAGGCTTAGCTATAACTTTACTGTCTATAAAGAAAACGTCCTCCTTTTACGTATAATAAAGCAACTCTATTAAAGTTAAGGCTTCCTTTAGTAACGTTGCGTTGTCCTTAACGTAGGTTTGCCTTAAGTCTATAGGACCTTCTGCTGCGTTTAACTTATCTTTTCTACCTAGCTCTTAATAAAGGCAGCTTATACGTTGTACTACGATTAGCACTAACTTAGCAAAGGAAAAAACAACTAGCGTAACTACGTTGTCTTTATAGTAGACGTTCTATAAAGCTATAGGAATAAAGTCTTTACTCCCCTCTTAAATATAAGTCTTTGCTTAGTCTTTTAACTTTTTAACATTAATCGCGCTATTTATAGCTTCTTTGCTATAAAAACGCTTTAAGAACTTAAGCAATACACTACGCCTTTTTAGCGCAATTTCTTCTTTATCTTAAAGGTCTAGCTTCCTTAATAACCTATTAGCTAGGTTATTGCTGCTTAGTTAGTATTTAATATAGAAGTTAAAGGGTAATAACCTATCTAAGGCTATAACCTACCTATTAGATAGCTTTGTCTTTGCTATAAAGTAACTATAGTTTAGGTAATCTATAAATACCTAAACTTTATCGTTAACGTACGCTAAGTAATACCTTTACGTTATAAATACCTTTATAATTGCTATTATCTTAGTATTAAGGATAAGGTATCTTAGCTTTAGTTTAGTTAGCTTCTATAATATATACGCTATAGGGTACTAGTTTCTTCCTTGCTTTTACAAAAGGATTATGCTAATAGCAAATTTTAAAGCGTTAGTTTATATTCTTATAAAGGCTGTTAGCTTAAAATGTACTAGTACTAGTTCTTTCTAAAAGCAACGTTTAAGCTCTTTAAATACTTTAACTTCGCTGCTACTTAGCAAAAGAGGTCCCTTTAGTATACCTTTAAGCAGGTTAGTAAGTAGCGCTGTTATTTTACTATAATTTTAGATAAAGCGTTAATAGAATCCTATAAAGCCTAGAAATACTTAAACATTATATACGCTATAAAGTTGTAGCTACTACGCTACTGCTTTAATACGTTCTCTTTTTATATAGATTCCCTTTAGCAAAACTATAAAACCTAGATATAATACTATATTAACTTAAAATTAATACTTCTTTAGGTTTATAAAGAGGCCTACTGTCCTTAACCTATTAAGAACTTTACGAATATACTACGTATATACAGCGTCCTTGCTGCTATATATTAGGATGTTATTAATATAGACAATATAGGTATAATCGATTAGGCCTTAGAGTATATTGTTAATGTATTCCTAGAAGGTAGCTAAGGCGTTCGTTAAGCTAAAAGGTATAACGTAGTATTTAAAGTAGCTGTATCTATAGCAAAATGCTGTCTTTTACTTATCTTTTTCGCAGATACGTATCTAGTAGTACGTATCCTTTAGATTAAGCTTTATAAATACTTTTGCTTTATTAAAGCAGTTAAGGATTTTAAGGATTAAGGGTAAAGGGGCTTTGTTTTTATAAGTTATCTAGTTTAACGCCTAGTAGTTAACGTAAAGTCGTAGCTTTCTCCTTTTCTTAGGTATAAAAAGTACTAAAGCTTTATATAGGCTTATTAATCTTTAGATCTAACCCTTCTTTGTTATATCCTTAAGGTATTCCTTAAGAACCTCTAGCTCTTTTATAGCAAAGGAGTAGATAGGTCTTTATAGTATCTTAGATCCCTTAACAAGCTTTATTATATACGTCCTTCCTTTAAGCTTTGCTAGCTTAGCTACTTCTTACTAATTAAACACTTAGGCGTAGTCCTTATATTCTTATAGAAGCTTTGCTATAGTTTTGCTACTAGCTTAGTTATCTAAGAGTTCTATCTTGTTTAGCATAGCTAAGATTCTTATAAACCTATATAAGGACATAAAGCTCTTAACCTATAAAAGGGCAACGAAGTAGCTAAGAGCTTCCTTTAAAAAAGGGTAATTCTACTCCTCTTCCTTTTACTAAATACATAGATTTATCTTCTTAAACTATAAGATCCTTAAAATTAAGTTATCTATAATATCTGCTACTACGTAGTTAAGTAAATACTTCTTTGTTACTCTTTAGTCGTCCTTAAGTTTAAACAGCTTTAAGGTCCTGCTATATACCTTAAAAGGGGTATCTTTAGATACTATATTAATGCTAAGCTTAAGAAAAAGCAGCGTACTCCCTACGATCTTCTAGCTAAAGAGCGTAACGTTACTACCTAAGTCTATAAAGGCGTCTACGTTAACTTATCTACTGCTAATCTAAATATATACTAGTCTAACTATAGCAGCTTTAAAGCTTACAAATTCTTAGGCGCGCTAAGATTTGCTAAAAGGTTTATCGTTAAAAGCAGTAGCTATACTGCTACTTTGCTCTTAGGCTAGCAATTAGTTATATCGTTCTATAGTATACTAACTACTGCTATACGTATTATAACTAGCAGCTATATAGGTTGTTTAGTAGTAAGGCCTGCTATACTTAAAATAGCTTACTAACCTTATAGCGCGCTAACTGTAAAGTTACTATAAATAAGCTATAGGCTAAGAGGGCTAGTTCTAGTTAGTATAGGCCGTTGCTAGGCCTAAGGGTGCTAGGTTAGCTGTCCTTACTATCGTCGTTGTTATCGTTATCGTTGTTGTTATTTCCTTTTCTAAGATCGTCTCTGCTACTACTCCTTAGGCGTACATTTGCGCCTAGTTCTCTAGGACCCTACTGCTTAGTATCTAGTTCTATAGTTTTAGACGTAATCGCTATAAAAAGTAATAGACTTAAAAAAGCAGTAGTAATAGCTTTAGGAGTTTAGTCTTAATAGCTTTATATATATCTAAGAAGGTTATAAACTTCGTTCCCTTTGCTTAGATAAGGCTACCTATCTATAAATATACGTTAAAGCAGCAGGTAAGGGCATTGTTAATGCCTTCTTTAAGCTACTTCTAGAAATTCTTAAACAATATATCTTTTAGCTTTTTAGCGTATTTAAGTTTAAGGTATGTATTTTATTTGCTACGAATTTTTAGTAAAAAAAAGGCTACCTTAAAGATAACCTTATTTATCTTAGCAGCAAAGGTCTTTAGCTAGGTATAAAAGTAGGTTAACAGCGCTGTTAAAAAGGTTTAGAGCTTGCTCTACGATTTCCCTTTATATTATTATAGATTTAGCAGCAATAACTTTAAGGCGTTTACGTAGCTTCTCTTAGGTAGCCCTCCTACGAACTTAAAGTTTACTGTTTATGACTACAATAGGTCTTAAGTTAGGTTTCTCTTCTTTATAAGTTCCTTAAAGTATTTACGTTTATAGTAAACTTAGTGCTCTTTTATAGCTTTAATAAAGCGTTTATTTAGCTTCTTCTTAAAAAGGTTAGCAAAGCTATAGTTAGTATTATTAGTGCTAGCTATCTTGTTAGTTATTATTAAAGAAGTTAAAACAAGGTTAAAAGAAAGAAGGTTCTAGGTTTCTATAATAACGCTAAGATTTAGCTATAAAGAAGCAGCTCTTAATTGTTATTAGCGTAAAGCTCTTTAAGAAATAAGCATTACCTTCTACTAGTTAACCTTACCTTAGTAGTAAGGGTTTAAGAGAAATTAAACTATTAAAGACGCTAGTTTAAAGGTAAGTAGTAAGGTATACGCTAATATCTTGTAAAAGCTTTACAGCAAAGGTAGTTATTAGAAGGTAAGGTATAGAGTAACGTAGCATTAATCTTTAAACCTTCTCTTTAATCTAGGCAGGGGCCTCTCCTCTTATATCCCTTCTCTAGGTATTTAAAGGTCCTTCGCAGGGAATACGCCTTCTGCTATTCTATCCCTTAACAAGATCTAGCTTAAAGGATAATTTAATTTCTTAGTAGGTAGTAACCTTAAACGAAGGGACCTATAAAAGTAAGAATTAAAGGGGTAAAGCACTTACCTTACTAGCTTTCTAGCTATATAAGAATCCCTTTGCTTAAAGGAAACACTTAGTAAGATAAGAAAGAAGAATAAAAGAAAAGAAGATATACTTAAAGGGGAGACTTAAGGGGTATAAAGCCTTTACTAGTACTATTACTATCTTTATTAGACTCCTTACTTAAGGAAGAAAAGGCCTTTGCTTTACTCTTTTCTTCCTTTTCTTTTTTATCTTTTATTTTTTTATCTTTATATAACTTAAGGATCTTATCTCTAGCTTTAAGGGCTAAACTTTTAATATAGTTATTAACTAAGTTTATAATATCTTAATCTTAAACTTATTTAAAGGAAAGACAAAGAAAAAAAAAATAATTATTTTATAAAAACTTAATATTAAAATAAACCTAATTACTAAAATTAAAGCTAGCTAGATTTAGCAATTTAAAGCGTTAAGTAAGCTATACTAAAAAAGAAGAAATAAGATCTCTTAAAGCTATAGAACGCTACATAGCCTTATAAAACCTCCTTTTAAAAGCAAGTAAAAAGATAAATTATAAAAAAAAAGAAAAAGCGTCTTAAGCTAGTACGCTTAACTTTTAACGAATATAAGAAGGAAATAGCTAAAGGGTTTTATAAACTACTTAAGAAGGAAACAAATATAAAGCTTTATAAATCTTAAGAGGAAGAAGGTATAAACCCCTTTGCTTTTTAGATAAAGGCAAAGGACTTATAATAAGGAAAAGGCTTAAAATATAAAAATTAGCTAATAACCTTTTAATTAAACACTACTATAAAACCTACTTTAATTAATGTAATAATAAAAGGAAGCTAGGCATAAGCGTAAAGATAGTTTAAAGATAAGTATAGAGGCGCCTTTAGAGATGTTAAAGAATAAGGAAAGAAGGGGAAGCTTTAAAGGAATCTAGCTATAATAATACTTAAACGCTTAAACAAGCTAAGGGCACGTACTTATATATATAAGTAGATTAATTTACTTAATTAAGGCTAAAAGAAGAGCTATTTAATATAAGCCTTTAAAAGTTAATCTAACTAATTAAAAAAGAGCTTTAAATAAAAATAAACAATAAAAGAAAAAAAAGCTTAAATTAAAGAAAACTAAGGTTATAAAAGGAAAGGAACCTTAATACTAGCAATTTAAAGTATATAAGTAGTTAATAGAGTATAAATACCCTTATTAACTAAGAGGGTATATAAGAAGGTATAGATCGTAGAACCTCTTCTAGACCTCTAAATAAGTATTACTAATAGCTATATAGAGTACTTAAGGACTAGAAGGTTTAAGTATAGAGGTAGTATTGCTATAAGCACTAACGTACAAAGACAGAGTCTAAAGGGTATACTAAAGGATGCTTACTCTTAAAAGGAGAAAGAAAGAGTAGAGTCTATATAATATACACACTTACCCCTACGTCGTTTTAAGTCCCTAAGCACAGCCTATGTGATCTATAACTGTATAACACCTAGCCTTAGCCCTAGCCTTAGCCCTTCCCCTTAATAGTCCTTTACTTTCTTACTAACCGCTAGCTTTAAACCTAATATAAGGTTTAAAAGGAGTTATATTTAACTCTTAAGCTTAAAAAGAATAACTTACTACGCTACCTGCTACTTATAGTAGCTTTAAAGATAGTATATAACCTAATCCTTAGCAGCAAGTTAAGTAACCCTATTAATAACCTAACTTTAAGACTATAAAGTCTTAGTAGCTTTTTAAAATCTAGTAATTTTAACCTTTTACGCTTATCTTTAGTATAAAGAAAAAGAAGTAGCAAGGCAGTTAAAGGCCTCCCTTCCCTTTCCCCTTTATAGTTAAATTTGCCTTTAGTAAAAGGAAAAAAAAAGGTAGTATAAAAAGTAGTATAAAAGGCCCTTAAACCTTTACTATAGTTAAAAGTAGTTTTAGCGTTAAGGTTAATTTACTTCTTTTTTATTTTTATACTTATATTTTAAGCTATATATATTATATATAAAGATAGGTCTTAATGTTAAGTATTACTATATTAAGACTTTATCTTATGTTTACCTCTAAGCTTTACTTTATACTTCTTAACTACCCCTTAATCTATAAAATCTAACTTCTTTGTTTAAAAGTTTTTGCTGTTTAGGCATTCTTTTTACTTTATAAGGTAAAGCTGTTTTTAGCTTATATACTTATACCTTATAATTTTCTTAACCTTAAACGTCTTTTTTACTATAAAAAGGTAGTTTATTAGCTCTATTAGCTACTTATTATAGCTAGTATATAGTTTAAAGATTAATATATAAAAGACGTTATAAATATAAACTAACGTTAAAAAGCAAAGGTAGTATACTAAGCTGCTAGTACTAATAATATCCTTAACTTAATAAGGGCTAGCGTATTTCTTTATAAGCTTCTACGTAGGTTAGTAAAGGTTAAGGTTATACGTTAAGATTAGTACTTAGTTACTAACTTTAAACGTCTTTCTTTTTTACTTTTTATTATAATACTCTTTCTAGTCCTTTTATACCCTTTAAAGCAAAGTTACTATAACCTTTTTTATAGCTAGTATCTCTTTTACCTACTCTACTACGTTATTGTTTAAACCTTATATTACTATACTATTTATCCTTAGTATCTTTAGCTAGTATCCTATTAAGAAGAACGTAGAAGATTCGCTAGTGCTACTATACTAAGTAGTATTATAAGCAAACTCTACTAAAGGTAGCTTATTTACTTAGTTAAGCTATTCTTTGCTATAGAAGGCGTAAAGGTAGTATTTAATAAGCTAATTTTAGCGCTCTATCTACTTATCTATCTATAGGTAGAATGCTATACTAAGTTACCTTAAGTACCTTAAGAGGTAGTAAAAACTCTTTTAGAACTTGCTTATAAATACTAATCTTTTATTTATAACTATCCTTTAAAGAATACTATATCTTTTATATATATACTTAAGTATTAAGTTTACTAGCTTATTACTTATAATTTTTTTATAGGTTAAGACGTAAAAAGCATACTTTATAAAGTAGTTAATAATAACTAAGATTAAGTTAAAGGTTCTACTTTAGCTTTATATTAAGGGTAAGTTTATAATAAAGTTTATTAATATTTCTTAGAAAAGTACTTTAAAGACTAAGAGCAGCGTAAGTTTACTATAAGGTTAGTAGTACCTTAGCTTTATAGTTTAATAGCTATTATAGGTCTAAAACTATTCTTATATATCCTACGTTAAGCCCTTTTAAAAGTAGTTATAAGCTACCTTTTATAATATATAGTATACGTTTTAATAACTAGCTAAAGGGTTATTATATAGCAATATTAGTATTTCTATTTTTATACTGTTTAGTATATAGACCTAGCCTTAGAACTATACTAGCTTATTAATACCTTTCTTTTACTTTTTCTTTTTTTTACTATTATTATCCTTTACTAATCTTACCCCCTTTTCTTATAAAGTACGTAAAAAGGCGTCCTTTTCTTAAGCATTCTATAAGGCTTTAAGGAAGGTTATAGCTTCTTTAAGTAACGCTTTAGCTATGCTTTAGGGGAAGTTTAGTATACTTATTACCTTCCCTTAGGTTATAAGCTTTAAGCAAACCTTTATTTTCTTTATAAGTAAGATAGCGTTAAGCATAACTTAAATTACCTTTGCTTTACCTTTAGTGCTGCTTTAAGCTAAAGGGTTCCTTTCTTTTACTTTACTTTTATAAGCTACTATTAGCCTTTTGTTTTCCCTTTTAAACCTTTTTAAGAACTTTAAGAAGCATATCCTTTGCTTTTTTTCTTTTTTTTTTTTATTATAAAGGTCCTTTTACTATAATAAGCTATCTATTAGATTCTTTTACTTTAGCTAGTATTTAATCTAAAAGTTAAACAAGCTTAAGTAGTTTAAAGCTTTAGCTTAGTAGCTAAATAACTTTATTTTTTTAGTAAGGTAGCTATAGTTAAGGTAGTTTATAATAACTTAGATCTTATATACTATATATATAAGGTAGTAGCGCTAAGCTATAAAAGCTTTAATAATTACTAGTATTTTAGCGTTTAGCGTAGTATATTAAAGTTTAGCTTTCTTTAGCTTCTTTAATAGGTAAGCTATAAGGTACTATTATTTTTTATATTATTATAAAAGGATTACCTTTATTATAAAGTTAAAGGCGTTTATTTTAACTTTTATAAAGCGCTTAAGGTTAAAGTAATATAGTACTAGCTCTTTAGTAAATTTCTTTTTAAGAACGCTAAAAGCGTTAAGCTCCTTTGCCTTAAGTTTAATAGGACCTTACTATATACCTTTAGTTAAGTTAGTAAAAAGTATAGTAATCTTACTATATCTTTTAATAAAGTAGTAGTAGAATTTAGTAAAGCTTAAGAACGCTTAAATGTTTTAAATACTAGCTAGTACTAGCTACTCTTCTATAGCTTAAACTTATTCTAGCTTTATATAGACCCTTTAAAGGCTAATAATAAACCTAAGGTAAGATATAGTTTAAACTTAAAATTTATATTTTATAAGGTTTATAAAAAGGCCTTTTTTTTAGAAGCGTTTAAGGACTTACTAAACGTACTATATATATTCTTTAAGGTTACTGCTATAGATTAGAATATTATTTAAGTAAATAATATAAAACTAGTTTACGTAGCTAGCTAAGATATTATTAATATGTTCTTAGAATATAGCTAAGGCGTTAGTAAGCTTAAATAGTATTACTAAGTATTTAAAGTATTTATATTAGTACTAAAAAGCTATCTTTTACTTATCTTTAGCCTTAATATAGATCTAGTAGTATACGTCTTTAAGGTTAAGCTTTATAAAGACTTTAGCGCCTTATAGTTAGTTTAGAATTTTATAAATTAGTAGTAATAAAGTAATATTCTTTTAGGTTACTTTATTTAATGCTTTATAGTTTACGTAGAGCTAAAGCTTCCTTCTTTTCTTTAAGATAAAAAGTACTAAAGCTTTAATTAAACTAGTTAAGCGTTTAATCTACTTCTTTTTTAATAAGCTTTTAAGGTATTACTATAGTACTTTAAGCTCTTTTAAGGCAAAGGAGTAGATAAGTCCTTATAAAAGGAGCTTTCTTTTAGCTAGTTTAATAGTATATATTTATCCTATAAGCAAAGCAAGCTTTACTACTTTTTTATTTAAAAATACTTAGTTAAAGTCTTAATATTTAAAGGAAAGCGTTAATATAAGTTTATTGTTAGCTTATTTATTCTTTAAAGAAAGGTTAAAAAAGTTAAGCAGCTTAAAAGGAATAATAACTTAGCGTAGTATTTAGCTAGCTATAAGCGCTTATTAAGCTTCCTTTAGCGTATCTATAAGAGTTATATTATTATACCTTAAAGGGAAGTTCTAGGTATTACTTTTTTAATTAATCTATAGGTTAGCTTCTTAGAACTAAAGTTAGCTAAGGATTATATCTTTTAGTATCTTAATAATAATATACTAAAGTTAGCTTTTTTTCTTTACCTTTTAGTTATCTTTAATTTTAAAGAGTAGTAAAGCTTAGCTATATACTTATACTAAAGGTCCTTTAGCTATTGTATAAACCTTAGGTATAAGGGATAGCGCTAGTAGGTTGTTTAGTATTTAAGAGCTAATAAGTATAGCGTTGCTGCTAAGGTTAAAAATTATATTAAAGGTAGTTTAGGTCCCTTTTGTTTAGAAGCGTACCTTTTTTATTATAATAAGGTTTAAACTAGCGAGTTCTTAGATACGTTAAATAGCTAGCTCTACGTTACTACTAGTAGCAGCTAAGGGTTAGGATAAGGTACTATTACTATTTAAGGGGGCGTAGGTATATTATTAAGTTATATAAGTCTTACTAAAGCACTAAGTATAGTTTAAGGCTTAGCAGTTAGCGATAATATATAAGCTACTATATTTAAAGCATCTACTGTTTAAGTATTATAGCTAAGGTTACTAAAGCTCTTATAGGCGTTTAGTTCCTTTAATAACTTTGCTATAGGTTAGCTTTATCTTAGCTTTTATAGGTACTGCGCTAAGTTTTAGCGTTTTATAGCTAAGGATTAAGTTTACCTTTACTCCTTATACTTATATCTTATACTAATTTTAAGGGATACTGCTTTAAAGGATCTTATTTACTAATTTTAGGTAAAGTTTTATAATAAGGCTATTAATTTAAAAGCTTATTAAGAAAAGGTTAGCTAGTTTTTATTTTATACTTTTAAAGAGGTTAAAGAACGTTTAAAAGCTTTACTTATTAGTCTATGTTATCCTTATAAGCTTAGTTATAGCATAGTAGCTTTAAGTATATTTATCTTTAAACCTAGATTTAAGCTAAGCTTAAAAGTTAGCTTAAGTAATACATTAGTAATTGCCTTAGTATTTATTTTAAAGGAAAATAGTAAAGCGCTTAAAAGGCTTAAGGTTTAGTCTTTTAACTATAAAAGCTATATAAGCTATATCTGTTTTAAAGTCTAAGGGGTAAGTTATAAATCGTAGGGAAAAGCTAGTAAGGAAGCCTTAAAGGTTAGCCTATAATTTTCTTTTATACTTTAAGGGGGTTTACTACTACGTTAAGCAGAACCTACTATTGTTTTAGGTATACTTTAGCTCTTATAGTTTAGTTATAGCTATTATAAAAGCAAGAAGTTTATATCTAGTTAAGTCTAAGGTTATAGGTTATCTATTTTAGACTACTGCTTAGTATTTATGCTTTTTTTAAAGCTATTACTATTATATCTTATTTTAGATTAGTTAGTTAAGCTTTACCTTTAAAGCTTAGATAACGTTTATATAAGGTATAAACAATTACTATATAGCTATTAAGTTAATAAAGCTTAAGTTACTTATAATAAAGTTTAGTTATTAAGCGCTAGTAAGCATTTTAGCAAAAGCTTAGTACTTATTTACGCTAAATTTATAGTATAGTAGATTGTTTAAGGAAGGCGTATTAGCTACTATATAGCTACTACGTTAAGTAGAGTTTAATACTATTAAGGTAGCTAAACGTTAAGCAAAGTTAGCTATAGCTCTACTATAAGTAGTTATTATCTTTAAACTACTATTAGTTATTTTTTATCTTAAAAAAAGAAAGCAATTAAACTATAAAAGTTAGTAAAAAAAAAAGTAATAAAGTATTATATAAAGATAACCTATATTATAACGTAAAGGTAGAATTATATTATTATTAATCGCTAGCCTTCTCTCTTTCTTTAGCTAGCTTTCTTCTCTCTTATAGCCCCTTTTACCTTATATTAGCCTTACCTTTAGGCCCTTTTTAGTACTTCTTTATCCTTAACTTAAGTATAGAACCTACCTTAGGCTACCCTTGTCCTTAACCTTGCTGCTGCCCCCCTCTAGCCTAGCTGCCCCTTTAGCTCCTTATTAGCCTCCCTTCCTTATTGCCTTGCTTAGCGGGCCCTTTATTAGCGGCGACCTTTATCGTTCAGGCCTGCTTTGTTATCGTTACTTAACACCTAGCTTATTGTTTATTCTAAGCCTTGTTCCTAATCTCTCTTAATCGCTATATATAGCTAAGAGAAAGCTTATTTTTAATTATTTCGTTTAATCTGTTTTATTTGTTTTAATTGTCTTGCTCTAAAGCTATCGTCTAAGCTAAGGAGGTTTCTTAGGAATCGTCTCTTAACAAAGGTATTAGTAAATTCTTCCTTATACGCTTTATATATATTCTATATAGTATTACCTTTCTATCTACTTTACTATATTATCTTTATAGAGAAAATACTAACGCTAAGGCCTCTAGCCCTTCTTAAATTAAAATCTTATACTAAGTAGTCTAAATAGCTATTAGTAATCTAAGAATACATAGAACCTTATAGTATATAAGAATACATTAGACCTAATATTATTATAAACCTCTTTCTTAAAAACCTACTAAAAGATCTTTTTTAGTATAATAATAAGCCTATTTTAACTTATAAAAGCTTTACTATAAAAGAAAACACCTTAATCTTTAACGCAAATATATATAAAAGTACTTTTTAAGTATATAAGCTTAAATATAATACTAAAAGAGTAAAAAAAGAAGGTTAGCTTATAGAGTATACTAAGTAATATAACCTTTAGCGTATAAAAGAAGTTTAATACTACTAAACAAAAGATCTTATAATTAATATCTTTAGTATAATAAAGGCCTTTATTATAAAGTAATACTAAGAGAAAGAAGACTAAAATCTTTATTTAAGCGATTTTATTAACTAAGTAAAGGCAAAGGTTATCTTTCTTAATAGCTACGATTATAAAGAAGCATCTTAAACCTTTTAGCGTCTAGCTTATTAAACTCTTAGTTAAAGAGACTAGTTAGTATAGTCTATTTAATTTAAGTAGGCTTAGTATAACTATCTTTAGTATAAGGTTAAGACTATTAATAAAGAAATTATAATTAACCTTTTTCTTTAATCTATAAAAGCTAATTTTTCCTTCTAAGAAAAGAAGATAAGTAATAAGATTAAAGAAGTAAAGTAAGGCATATTAACCTAGATGCTTAAGATTATTAAGATCGTTGCTAACTTCTATTAGCACGTTGCCTACTATTAGTAGATTAATAGAAATACTCTAAGAGCTTATATAAATATAGCTGCTTATAAGGGTAGCAATAGTAAAGACAAAAGCAATAAAAACCTTTTATTTTGCCTTTAAAGGATGCTTAAGTACCTTAGGTATAGCACCTTGTATAAAAGCTAGCTAGATAAGTAGTAGGAGACATGCTAAGGTATACTTATTATTAATAGGTATAAGGCACTACTTACAACCTTTAGGCTCTAAAAGAATAAAAGAGAAGCTTTAAAGAAGAGACTTAAGACTTATAAAGAGGAAGCTATAGCTATAAAGGCATAGCTAAACAAGATTAAGAAGGAGAAGCTAGTAGAAGCAGCCTTATCTTAGCTAGCCTCCTTAGATCCTCTAAAGAAGAAGAAGCTAAAAAAGAAAGGTACTAATAGTACTAAGTCTAAGGCAGCTAAGATAGCTAAAGATTAAGAAATCGTTTAAATTAAGAGCTAAGGTTTTGCTAAGGTTAGCAACGTTGCTATCTATGTTCTTAATATAGCAGTAAAAAAAGAAAAAGAAGATAATTTTATAATAAGAAATACTATAATCTTTAATTCTAGATTTAATACTAATATCTTTAATAACTTTAACTTCTTCCTTCTTAAGTCCTTTGTCTAAGGATATAAAGACATTATTAAAGCTAGTAACTTATCCCTTAAGCTACTTAGCTAAAAAGAAGCTATTATTAAGGTTAATTTTAGTTAGTTAGTAGTAGTCTTAGAAGTATACTATATACTTAGTATATATACTAACATTGTCTTAATGTATCTATTTAAGAAGAATAGCTTTTATTAGGATACTTTAAACAGTTAGATTATATATAAAGAGTTATAGAAAGTACTTACTAAGCTTATTCTTAATTATAACTATAAGTAGTATATTATTACTTACTATATACTAAAGTTAGTAAACTAGATTAAAGCAGTAAAAGCTATAAAGGTAAGCATAATCCTTTTCTTAATAAACTTAGCAAGCTTAATAAAGTTGTTTTGCTTAATAGATTTAGAAGGCGCAATAGAGTTAGAAAAGCGGTCTAGCTTAGTGTTTTCGTTAATAGCTGTAAGCAAGGAAGTTAAATCTTAAGGCCTATAGCACCTAGCTTATAACGCTAAAGATCTTTAGTACTGTTAGCTAAGGCATATTAGTTAAAAGGCTCTTAAGGAAGCTATAAGATCGCTCCTAAGGCTTAAGATAACTAGCCTTATAACCTATAAATATTAGGTATATATAACTAAGAAAGCTTACTGCTAAATATCTTACTAAGCTCTTTAAGTACTTCTATAAGAAGCAAAGGAAGCTATAAGCATAGATCTTTAATACTATAAAGTACTAGTATACTCTAGAGATTAGTACTAAGTTATCTTTACTTATATAAATATAAGATTTTAATTTTTTTATGCTTTTATAAAAAAGCTTAAAATTAAAGCAGTAAAGGCAAGACTCTAAGACCTACTATAAACCTATTTTAATTAGCAAATAAAGGTTTTATAGTTAAACAATAAGTAAGCCTTTTTCTTATACTAAGAGATTAAAAGGATTGTAAAGGAAGGTACTATTATATAATTGTCCTCTCTGTTAACTCTTTAGTAGAATAGCTACGCTAAGCAATTAGCTTCTATTATAAAAGAAAGAGTAAGGGTTATAATGCTTAATGCTAACTTACTTAAAGAGCTTTAGCTAGACGTCTTCTATGCTATAGTATACCTTCTTAATTATACACTAACCTAAGATTAAGGCAAGAGCTAATAGATTACGCTATATAAGCGTTAGTAGTCCTAAATAAGGAAGGCAAATCTAAGCTTCTTATACCTTCCTAAAGCCTTAAAACCTAAAGTTAGCTATTTATAAGTCTTTAGATGTATAGCATACCTTATAAGGACAAAAGCCCTTAAAGCCCTTAAGAATTCCTATAAATTCTCTTCTTTTTAACCTAAAGCTTATATTAGCTACCTTATAAGATATAAATCGTTTACTTAGTATATAATCTAGGTGCCCTCTCTCTAGACAAGGAAGGTTATTAAGTTAGCTAATGTTTAATTTAATAAATTAGTTATTTATTATCTAGACTAAGAATAAGAGGCTAAGAACTTTAGGGAGTACGCCTACTAGACGCTAAAAACAATAAAAGCTTATAATATCTTTAACGCCTTAATAGGCCTAGCAGAGCTGCTAAAGTAGTATAAGGTTAACTAAGGAGCTAAGATTCTAATTAGTTAGCTTAAGTTCGTTAAAAGCTCTAAGGAAAGTACCTATTTTAATCTCTAAGGCCTAGGAAATACCTATATACACAACGCCGTAGATTAGATAGCCCTAGACCCTCTAGGCGATGGCCTAGACTAGATGGTCCCTAGCCTAGCTAGCTCGAATAGCTTAAATAAGCAAATTAATTCGAATAGCCTAGCTAGATTAAGAGGCTTAAATAGCTTAATTAAGGCTCTTAATAATAATAAAAAGAAGAGAAATTAAGAAGCTTAGCTAAAGAGAGAAGAAAGAAATAGCCTAAGCCTAGATCACGTGCCTTAGGAGGCTACTGTAAGTTATAGCGAGGCTGCTATAGAAGCTTCTAGAGCCCTTAGAGCCCCTGTAGGTATAACTTATAAAGCTATCTTAAAGGGAGGGTCCTTATTAGATTTCTCTTATACTTAGAGCGATCTTAAGAACCTAGCTTCTTTATTATCTTTATTAGAAGCTTTAACGCTAAAGGACTAATTTAAGGGCTCTTTAACGCTTAGAGGCCCCTTAGGGCATCGATTATTGCTAAGAGACCCCTTAGGGCATTAAGCTTTAGGGCTAAGAGAAGCTAAAGAAGATAATATTTAAGGCCTTAGATTGCTTACTCCGCTGCCCCTAAGGCTATAAGCACTGCTATTCGAATTAGCTAAGATAATTAATCTTAAGCCTTATTAGCTTAATTAAATTAGACGAAATAACAATCGAATTAAACAACCTAAAGAATAAGAAAATAACTAAAGCTAAGTTCCTTTTTTTTATAATAGGAAAGGGGATTATAGCTTAATAAGCAGGGTAGAAAGCAGGATTCCTGTTAACCTTAGCTTAGTATACAGCCTTATCGACTTTAGCTTCTAACTATAAAGTCCTTGTCTTTATAGGGCTCGTAGAGGATAAGGCAGAAGAAGACAGAAAGCTACACGAGACTAGCACCTCGTCGACGTTAAAGCTAAGGAGCCCTTTAATCTAATAGAAATCCTTAATCTAATAGAATACCTTAAAGAGCACTTACTTAGAAAGAAAGGGAGTAAAGATCTAGCTAGTAAAATTAGCAAAGCTAAGCGTTTTTAAGCTTTCTTAATAGCTTTTATAATAGCCTTAAGTTATAGGCTTTATATCGATAGTCTCTTAAGCCCTTTAAAGCACTTTATTAAAGCATATTAAAGCTAATTTACTTTTAAGTAGCTTAAAGTAATAAGAATTAAGATTAATAGGTAGATAGCTATAAGAACCTTTACTAAGAAGCTAATCTAAGAGATCTTAATTACTAAACAATTAATTCCCTTTAAATAGGTATATACCTATAAGCTTAATAAGAAAGGCTTTGTTTCTTAATTTAAAGCGTAGCTTATAGCAAAAGGAAACTTCTAAGAAAAAGAGCTTTAAGAGATATATATAGTAACTTTTGCTATAAGCTTTTTTTAACTTTTCTATGCCTTTTATTATAAAATAAACTAAGAAACACACTAGTATAACATCGTTAACGTATTCCTAAATATAAACCTTAACCTAGATAAGGAGGTATACTATATAATGCCTCTAAGATTCCTTAAGCTTAGCACCTGCCTTAAGGTCCTTAAGGCTTTATATAGTCTTTGCTAAGCCTTAAAGCTTTAGTTTAAGACTATCTTAACCTTCTTTTAATCTTAAGGCTATAACTAATACTAAAAAGATAGTTATGTTTTTTAAAAGAAAAGAATTTTAATTTTTTTCTTTATTAATAATATTATTATAATATATAATAAGAAGGACTAGTATACCTTTAAGAGGCTAGACTAGACGCTTAAGGCTAGCTTTAAGGTAAAAGATCTAGGTAAGTTAAAGTAGTTCCTTAGCCTTAAAATTATTAGAAATAGAAAGATAAAGGAGATATAGCTTTTATAGGAGTTATATATCTCTATAGTAGCTTAGAAATTTGTTTTAAGCTGCTTAAAGAAAAGACAATTGCTAAAGGCACTGCTGCTAAAGGAAGCCCTCTACCTATACAAAGGGAAAGCAATAGAAGTAGAGATATACTACTATGCGTTACTTATTAGTACTATCCTCTACTTATTATGCTTTATAAGAATTAATATTACGTTTATAGTAGCTAAATTAGCTTAATTTATAAAGAATCTGTTAAGACACTATACGTACTTAGCTAAAAGGGTATTAAAATACGTATACTATACCTAGGCTTAATTAATCTACTATATAGTAAAGGAGAAGGCAAATGCCTTATTTTTATTGTTAAATGCTTTATTTATAGATAACAAAGAGATAAGGAGGTTATCTTAAGGGTTTATCTTTATAATATATAAAGGCTTAATTAAGTAGAAAGCTTCTTAATAAGATACTATAACTACCTTATTAATAGAAGCTAAGCTATTAGCTCTCTTACTTATAGTAAAAGAACGTCTTACCTTTAGCTAGCAGCTTAAGGAAATAAGAATTAAGATTAGAAACCTAGTAGTACTTTAGTATAATAACCTTAATACGCTTAAGCTTATTATTAATAACTATTAGAAGATATAAACGAAGCTTTAGTATATTAATATTTATAAGCACTAGCTATAAAAAGCAAAAGAGAACGGAACTGTCTTATTTAAATAGATCTTAACGAAGGAGACTTTAGCAGATAGGCTTATAAAGGCACTTATACTACAAGCCTAGCTTAACTTCGTAAGGAAGCTTAGTTTCTAAGACTAGCTAAAAAAGAAGGAGCTAGAGGAGAAAATAGAGCCTAGAAAGGGTCTCTAAAATAGAGAAAATAAAGCCTAGAAAGGGTCTCTAAAATAGAGAAAATAGAGCCTAGAAAGGGTCTCTAAAGAGGTAAAAAACACTAAGGGTCGTTAGACCTAAGATATCGTAAGATTAGTAGGATTTCTTATTGTCTTTCCTTCCTCTCTTACCTTAACCTAATTTAAAGGCTAAGGTAGCTATAAACACTAAAAGAAGCTTACTAAAGATGCTTAGATTAGATTACGAATAGCGTTATTACATTCTTTCCTTTTCCTTATTTAATAGACTAGATTTGTAAAAGAAGCTTATCTAAAGGGGTATATTAGTAAGAACGCGTAGCTAACCTAGCTATAATAAGAAGCTAGATAGATATTATAGCTAAAGGGTATATAATCTAAAAGGGTATAGGAATAAGGCATTAATACTATATAAAGGTAATACTATAGGAACGCTACTTATAGCCTAAATTAGGCTAAATTAGCTATGCTAGCTATACCCTAACGGTATCTTATATACAAATACTCCCTTTAGCCTAGATAGCCTTAGCTCTAAATTAACGAACGCTATCCCGATCGCGATGTTCCTACCTTTTAACCCTTTTTATTAAGAGTCGTACCGGGAATCATCGGCTGTCGCAGCATCTGCCTAACACGCGGAAGCAGGGGTGTTGTAGCCATCCACTCGTCCATCATCACCCAATATCCACCCACTCATCATCCATCATCATCCAATATCCATCCATCCATCATCCATCACATACCTGGTCCCCATGGGCAGCACCGTCGACCCTGCGTGCATGGTTGCATGTCCCCGTAAGTACATGTAGTGTGTACTCCGTACTCCGTACTCCATAGCACCAGCATGATTTGGCCCCTCCCCCCCTCCCCCCCCCCCCGTCACGGATCGTCGCCGACATCATCACGTCTCCGGATCGGATTCGTCGTCGTCGTCATTGCCATCCCCCCGTCCGACGGCATCCCCTCCGCCGGGAGATGAGAGGAGCGGGGGGCGAAATGCGCTGCCCCATTACGCACATCCGAGACAGGCCGGGCTCAACACGAGTGTTCCGTAGGGAGTGCGAGTACGGAGGACTTGGGTACTCTCTCTTGTGGCCGGGTGCTGTACTCCATGCCGTGAGGATCTAGTTTCGAGGTCGAGTGCTCAGGGTAAGGCGAGGCAATCGTCAAGGCCAATTGTCAGGTCGACAAACACCTCGCGCTGCTCCAGCCTTGCCCCTCGCCCGATGCAGCCGTATCGCATCGCCCCTGCTTGCCCAGGTTCCATCGAGCCATCGAGCCATCGAGCCAGGGATAGAGCACGTCAACGCATCCATCTGTGCCTCAGACCCGTCGTTGCACGGACGAACCATGGCCGTCGTCCTCCCGTCCTGCCGCCTCGTCAGCAAAATTCAGACTCTGTACGGAGTACGGAAAAGAGGCGACGATGTCTCCCGCAAGTCGACCAATTCCCCCGCCGATCGGCGCGCAGGGCTGCGTGACACAGCATCTGCCGCCAACCCCCATGCGCCCACTCTCGTCCGGTGTCACAGCTCGCTGGCGTGTCCCCGGGCGGGCAACTCTCCGTGCCACAAGGCTTCTCTCCTCGACATCGCTCCAATCACTTTCTTCGCCCGGCCATCGCGGCGTCCTGACTCGCCCAATTCTGTCGGGGGGTTGTGTCCTCGGCGGATCACGATGGCCCTCACCTGCTCCGCTCTCGCCAGATTCTCACCACTCCGAGAGTCAGAGAGTCCCTTTGCTCTCCCAACATTCCTTTCTCCTCCTCGTTCTTTTTCTGCTCCCCCTTCCGTTATCCCACCCTCTCCTCCCCCCTTTTCCCCCCTCATTGGACCCAGCCCAGCCCTAGGGACGCACGCCGCCCTCCCTTTCAGCCCCTCGGGATATTTCCTCCCACCTGCTCGTCTCCTTCTCCTCGATCGACATTCGGCTGAACCGTCTGCGGATTCTGGATGGATGGTCGTGCTCGTGCTCGGCGCCCCAACGGGCTGGCGCTGCCACGTCACGACAACGGCGGCGCTCTGCGTGTCGCGGGCCACTGCATGGAGGAGGAGGGAAGGGCGCAGCGTGGAGGAGGAGGAGGCGGGAGGGGCGCGAGGAGGGGCAGCGAGGAGGGGCAGCGAGGAGGGGGGGCCGTCCCTAGACCCTTCCTGCTCGTGCCAATGCTCCTTCCTGTGCTGCTTCCTGTGCTCCTTCCTGCCGATGATGCTCCTCCCCGTGCTCCTTCCTGCTGCTGCTGCCGCCGCTCCTGCCTCTGCTGCTGCCACCCGTGCTGCTCCTTCCGTCTCACCCGTCCTGCTCCTGCTCCTGCTCCTCCTGCCGCAAGGTCCCACCTTCCATCCATGGATCGATGCTTCTGTCCAAGGTCGGAAGGCACGACACGCCTCGCGATGGCTGCATCACGACCACTCTCGATGGATCTATCGAATGCCTCAAGTTCTCATCATGGAGGCTGTCCAGACATCGATCCAATCTATGGATTCACCATCCTTGGATCTGCTCACAGCCATCGCCCAGCTCTGAAAGAGTGAATGCATCTACGGAGTACCTACGGAGTACTCCTTATGGATTCATGACTCCCCTCGTCAGCGTCAACCACAGCATGACGGACAGCCATTCCCACTCCTCACGATGCCCTCATGCATGGGGTGCTACCCGAGGACTCACCACTCATCATCCATCCATCCATCCATCCATCCATCCATCCATCCATCCATTCATCCTCCCTCAGACCCATCCATCATCATCTATCATCTATCGCCATCTATCATCATCCATCCATCACCCCTCCGTGCGTCAGACCGGCTCTCCGCCGTCGAACCTCCCTCCCTCCCGGCCGTCCATCCGGATTGCGTGGGGCTCAATGCAACCTCCCCTCCGCATATCCGGCTTGGCCCTCCATCCCCCCCCTTCATGACGCGCAAAACACTCCGTACTCCGTGCTCCGTACTCCGAATGCCTCGGCGCCCCCGTGTCATCCAGCCTGATTCCGTCCTCGTCCTCCATGTCCATGTCCACCGCGTCATTTCCCTTCATCCGTCATCTCGTCCTCGTCCTCGTCCTCGTCCTCGTCCTCGTCATCGCTCACTCGCAGTCCCTCGCAGTCAGCTCATCCAGCTACCAGTACGAGTTAGTATCCTCTCACACCCCATCCAGTACGGAGTACTCCGTAGCGGACTCCATACGGAGTAAGGTGGACTCCCGAATGGACCCCACACCTGGACTCTCTCCTCCGCATCGTCACGGCCCTCGGCCCCCGAAACAAGCTCCCACCCCCTCTTCACTCCCCGC
>NIGD01000004.1:610772-630987 GCA_003055185.1 Escovopsis sp. TC | reverse complement strand
GGGGGGAGGTGGCGCCAGGGGAAGAAGGAGGAAGCAGAAGCAGAAGCAGAAGCAGAAGCAGAAGCAGAAGCAGAAGCAGAAGCAGAAGCAGAAGCAGAAGCAGAAGCAGGAGGCACAAAGCGTCAACGACCAGCGGAGCAGCCAAGAGGGTCCGGGGGCTGCTCCATCCTCTTGGTACCCAAGATGATCCAGCGAGGATGCATGCGCGTCCGTCCGGACTGGCCCGCCCGCCGAGTCGGGGCGCCGCCCCGTGTCTCTCTCCCGCTTGAACGCACTCTTTCTCTGCCCGCCCCCCCACTATCCCCCCCCTCTTCCCTCCTCCCGCCATCATCCTCGCATTTTATGTGATTTTTACCTATCCTCTGGTCTTATTTTGAATCCCTGTTGCTTTTGGACGCTCCTTCGTCGGGGGGCGATTCCACGGAGAGGACGCTCCTCGTGCGCGCGCCCGTGCTCCGTACATACATACACGAGCTGGGTGCTTGCAACGCGCATGCGTGGGTCGTGTGTGTGAGGAGGGGGGATGAGATGGGATGGGCGGAAGGTGTGGTCCGGAGAGTCGGGGGGACAGGCGGGCCTGCTGGAACGAGGACAGGTCCAGGGGCGAGGGGATAATGGATATCAAGGACGAAGGGGATATGATGGAGACGGGGCTGTGGTGGAGATGGAGGAGGGGATGTGATGATCATGATGGAGAAGGTGGTGTGGTGTTTTTCGTGCCGATGCCTACGAGTACTCGTACGAGCACTGCGAGTGCGACGACGATCATCGGCAGAAGAGGGTGACATGGGCATTGTCACAACGGGGCACGATGGAGGAGGAATTTTGTCTCTTTACGAGCAGCCACGCGCACAACACGATGTCAGCCTTCTCAAAATCATCGACGACATCCCCCCCTGCCACTGGATGGGCTCCTTCATGGAGACGGCTCCCCTTTTCGACAAGGTTGTCGAGTGGAAGTGGAGATGGCGGGGAAGAACAGGGGTGGCATGGCTTTTGCGCCTTGCAAAGTGACGTGGTCGAGAGTCTGGTACGACGGGGCGCAGATACCCACGGCGCAGATAGCACAGGGCGTGATGGGGGGGGAATGGGGATGTTGACAGGGTGCAAATGGGCTCTGCAGTCAGACTGACTTTGCGAGTGCGAGGGCAGAGGGCAGAGGGGGAGAGAGGGGGAGAGGGGGATGGACGAGGGGAACGCCCACTCGCGTTCTCGCAGTGGCACCCATAAGAGGACGAGCAGCGCTACAGGTCATGCTCGTACGATGGGCTCTTGACCTCATTCTTGCGGACTGATCGATGTGGACGACGGCCCCGGGCCATGGCGCTCTGGTTCACAGTCGGCAACATGGCTGATGGATGCCAGCGAGGGGAGGAGTGGTGATGTGATGGGTCGCGCAAACAGGGGATGGCCCTCTCTGTACCACCACAACATACCCAGGACTGGAAGTCCTCATGGGGAAAACCTGAGGGAGGGCGAGCATTGCGCTTCCTTGGGGCACGACGATTCGACTGGAGGGTCTCTGTTGGACCGCATTACCGGGCGGTATCTGCGGGAACGGGCGAGGTGCGTGCCGATACGGACGGGCAGCTGGGCGAGCTCAGCTTCGGCGTGGTGGATCGTTATGCCCCCCCCCCCTGGCTTGGATGTCCACTCCTGGCCCCCCCTGCGCAGCATCCCGCGAGTTCATCGGGGAACTTGTGTTGGGTGTCCTGATCGGGACACACACGGGGGAGTATGCGTGCATCCACACACACGCGCGAGTACACTGGCATACATGTACCAGTACCAGTACACACACATGCAGACACACGATGGTGACATACTGGTACAGAGCGAGGGAAGTGGTGGTGGCGATGATGCTGGTGTTGATGTCATGCCTGCCTCGGAGGAGGGAACGTCCCCGTTCGGGACGGGGACCCGGGCGGCGCCGGCTATCGCTGGCTGCCAGTACTCGCAATGTGTGAGGTGCTGGAGACAGCGGAGGTGGGCGGGGGAGGGCAATACTCTTAGGGCGCGAGGACAGAGGAGGGTAAAGAGAGAGAGGGGGGAGGAGGAGTTGGTGGAGAGAAGATGGGGGTGGGAGGGAGCGCGGACAGCGATGGGCGCCTGGGAGTTCCAGAGGCTGAAGGACGGACGTGCGACAGATGGATCCTTCGGGGTGAGACATCGTGGCCTTGTCCGCGACTGCTCGTCCTGTCCTGTCCGTTTCGTCCGTCTTGCACGCCCCCTCTGTTGCCCCCCGATGGCTGCGCGTCCCCGCCCGGTCAAGCCCCCTTCGTTTCGGAAGATCTGAAGTGCGTGTCTTCCGTTTTGGATCCTACTCATCCTGCTGGGGTGTCCTCCGTTCTGCTGACTGCCAATGATGGGGTCGCGGGTCTGTATTTCGGATGCGGGTAGGTTGCGGTGCTGGGTGTCTACACCAATCTTCTTTGGATGGTGCGCTTCCTCTCTCGGGATGTTGGACGATGTGCCTGTTGGGGGATCCTTGAGGAGACGTCCCGAAGGGCCTCGGATGGGACTGCAAACGGTTCTGGACAGTGTTGGATCGAGGACTTGGAGGATGGGATGCCGTTGTGCTGTTGGGGTTGGCGACGGATGGACAGGATGCCTCGCAAGGTCTCAGGGATGTCGTGCAAGTGCGATCAGGATTCATGAGGGTCTATGGGTATTATCTGGGGGGGTTGGTAGATTGTGTCTTCACAGGGCTTGTGAGGATCTACGGACGAGATTCTATACGACTCGTGAGATAGCAGTGGTGTATCTCATGAGTGTTGTCGTAGACCTGGGGAGAGCATCATGCGTCTTCCTCTCCTGACTTGTACTCTCGTGGCCGCCGTCCGTCAGCGAAGCGCGGTGCAGCTTCCCATGGCGTTCGTAAGTCAACAAACCCCTATTCGGATCCCGGGCCCATCTCGCCCACCACATCCCCACGGTAAAGCATCCAGCCCTTGAAGAGAATAGTTTGCTGTCCCGTGATCACACCTGGACGTAGCAGCACTGCAGACTTTGTCTGGAGCCACGTAGACGATGAGGGGTCCATATACTTCATCATGGGGGACCTGCCCAGCTGAAAACACGGGGCGGTCGCCAATCGCGTGAGAGTCTCGCCGGGGGGCGAGCATACGGCAATACAGCTGCATCGACATTGCGGGGGGCGGGCGTCAGGTATTCCAGCGGCATCATCGCGGGGGCCGGCCATCAGGGAACCAGCTGCATCGTCATCGCGGGGCGGACGGCATGTCTGCCCATGTCCTTCCTGCCTGTGTGTGCCTCTCCCCATCGTGCATTCGCGGGGTCGTCTCCAATCTGCTGTGATTGCTCTGCTCCATGGTCTTGATCTTGCACTTGCGATTTCACACCTCATCCGGGGCCGTCATCTTTCTCTGCAGTTGTCGTTCTACATTTGTTCCCTGCCTGTGGGCCTCACTACCCCCCCTTGGTGTCATCCCCTGACGCCCCGTCATGAAGGGAGCGAGGTCTCCTGATTCTGACAGCCGGCTCGTTGGCATCCTTCATACGTCTGTGTCTGAAGATGTTCTCGCTCGATGACATCTTCCGAGAATACGCACTCGGACTTGGGAAGAATGTACGTACGCCTACCAGCCCCTGAGAAGAATGAGTCCAGCGAGCTCGAATGCTGAATCCGGTGGCCTATCTTGCCACGGACCTCTGCTTCCCCGTATGATCAGAAACATGGACGGGTGGTCCAAACTCCTCGTATTTGATCTTGGAATGGTCGAGCCCACAGGTCCCGGTGAGGCTGCTCATGATATGTAGTGAGCGTTTCTTCGGGCAAAACGCCTTGGCATGGGTCTTGGGAAAAGATGTCGTGATAGAAATGGCATGGAAAGCTCCTCGGCATAAAGATCAGAGATCCCAAGCGCGCTTGTCGATGGGCATTTGAGTCTCCTGCTTCGGGTAGGGGGTCGGCAAGGATCACGATTCGTCTCTTAGGTTCTTCACTTCATGATCCTAAAACAGCGCTCGTCCTGGCTTGGCTCAGTCTGAGACTGAAACAACGTCCTTGGTAGATTGATGAACACACAAGATGTCGAAGAAGAAGTCCACGGTAGATTGTTGACAAAGCAAGATCCCGAAAGGGGCAGAGACAGCGCAGGCGACCCAAATTTTTACCATGAGCTTGGCTCCCTCGAAGGGGCTGCAATGGAGCCCAGAAAATCCGAATGTCCTACCCATCACGCAACGACTACCAGACCTGCCCCAACATCCGTCACTATAGCCCTCGCAAGTCCCGAGGCATCGTGGTCATCATCATGATCATCCTCCTCTTCGTCGTCCTCGACGGCTTGCCCTTCGACCTTGTAGTTCTGTCCCCATGTCCCCATCGCCCTGAGATGATATTTCGTATACACCGACCCCAACACAAACAGAGACATAGACACGCCGCATATCCCGAGAATATCATCCCCTCCTCACCCACGACTGAACTCTGCCGTCGTGCATGGTTCCATCATCCCTCTTTCCATTCTCCAAAAGCGGCATGCATTCGTCAAGTCCTTCTCGTGGAGTCTCAACGCACAGTCTCGCGCGCTCAACGCAGACGTGCAAACTCAACACACATTGGAGATCTCAACGCAGACTTGCAACCTCGTCGCACGGTCTTGCAGACCCATCGCACACGCAGGCGTACAGACCACCGCCCGAACCAACACCCACCGTGTCACGCCGTCGCGCTCGCTCTCACAGTCGTACGGGAGCTACCGCACGACAAGATGGCATCTCCAAGCGAGGCGAGCAAACGAGTCATGCGGCACATCATATGCGGGTGTCTTGCCGTTTCTCCTGCTTCTGCTTCTGCCTCCAACTTAGCAATTCTGCGCAGAGATGCTTGACCGTAGGACCCCCTTTTCGCTGATGCAGCACAGACAGTAAGACCCCTTCCCCTGAGGCAACACAGGCAGTAAGGGGTAATCTTCCTCTGTTTCCTCCGTGAATGGCACAGCCGAAGAGCATCACACCGAGGGGACAGCCACTCACCCCCTTCGCTTAAACATCCCCGTGCCGAGTCGAAGTGCGAGGTGGAAATCCAACCGCCCGTGGCATCGACGCCCCGAGTCGTACGGCCTTCTGCGTCATCCGTGCTCCCCTTCTTGCTGCTCTGACTGCTTGGGCGCCGGTGCTCGTCGGATACGGCGGATGTATCGTCTTGGCTTCCATTGTGCCCCTGCCGTGACAAGCCGTGATCCAAAATGTGGTGAGTTGGGTATCGAGGAAGGAGATTTGTGATCCCGATCTTCAAGATGTACTGGTACGACTGGCATCGAAGGGGGCGGAAATGCTGACATTAACGGCCGGGCGTCGCGATTGGCGGGGGGAATGCCTCGAAGGGGATTCCTCGAAGGGGACCCGAGCGGGATCCATGCTTTGATTGTCCCCTGGCGCTTTGGTCGTGGCCGAGGGGAGGGGGCCAAGGTGAACCTTTGCCTGTTGAGCTTTGCAGACTGTGGACCTAAGAGCTTGGACGCCTTCTCTTCCACTGCGGGATCTGCAAGGAGCCCGAGGCAGATACCGTTCCGATCCGGTTCTGCCCGTCCTGATCCAAGACCACACGAGGTATCTCGCCCTCAGTCGTGGGGTGTAAGGAGTGGGGAATACACCCTCGGAGACACCCCAAAATGCTCCCCGGACACGAAATGAAGCCGTGGGAACAGACACCAGGCCGGCCATCTCTCATACTTTCCCCCTCTCCGGCCTCCTTTGGAATCCTCGCGAGACTGCCTGTCTGGGAGTGGGCAACCCAGAACGGGAAAGGAGGGGAGCAAGTGGCTCAGTGAGCAGGGCACCGCGATCAAGGGCCCCATCGCATCATCGGACGGGTCAGCGAATCTGAATGGCCTGATGGCGGACGACTTTGACGACATCATGGCACGATGGAAGGGCGCAAATCGTTTGACTACTAGTAGTAGGCGGAAACCCCTGGTCAGCTCACGTACTCGTACGAGCGTGGCGAGCACGGGGTGCGAGGAGTAAAAGCAAGTGATGGGGTGGGCATCACCTCTTCCCACGCCTGGTTTGGTATTCCTGGGCTTGTATGTCCTTGTAGACGTACAAGATTCGTGCTCGTGGCAGTCTGTGGCCATCCGTGGCGATGCTCGATCCGGACGGGCGCTCGCCCCACCATCCCTGGACACCGGCTGGGACGCGATGGGCGACAAGACGACGGGGGGAGAGGGGAGGGGACGGAGAGGGACGGAGAGCGAGAGCACAAGCATCGAGACGTGTGTCGTGAATGCGCACGGCCTCCTCATCACGGAGTGCAACGCACCAAGTGCCCTTTTCGGATGGGCCCGCATGCCCCTTCACGTAATATTCGCCCTCGTTGTTCGCGCGCCCTCGCCCGTCTCTCCCTTCTCGAGTTCCAATTCCCGAGCGTAAGAGGCGTGAGGATAGAGACAGGTTTGCGGCACTGCGGCATGGATGCCGCAAGTGATGAGTCGTGCCATTCCTGCTGCTGCTGCTGCTGCTGCTGCAGTCATCTCAGCGCATGTTCCATGTGAAAGGAAGAGAAGGATTGAGGGGATCTCCTCTTCTGTCCTCTTGGGAAACCATGGCGAAGCGAGATGGTGCCAGTTGCCCGATCGATCATGGAGGCTGCCTCTGCTCTGCTCCACCCCTTCCCCCCTTTGTCTTGCCCCTGGACATTTTTCCACCTACTGGTCGTCGAGTTCGCCCTTCGCCCCTCGCACAACCAGTGCTCGATCGCTTGAGTTCGTGGAGTGAGGAATGCATCATGTATGTACGAGTATGCAAGTATGATACATACATACGTACGTCCGTACGCACGTACATACGTACATCCACATCCACACACACACACACACACACACACCTACACAGACATCCGGCGTCCGTATGCTCTCTGCCGGTTGGCCAAGAGGCGACCAGGGCTGGCATGATTGGTCATGCGATTAAGAGACAGAAAGCAGTCGATTCCATCTCCGACATGGACCGATGTGATGTGCCGCTCCCCCGGAAGAGGCAGAAGCAGAAGCAGAAGCAGCAGCAGCAGCACGCATCGACGGCGCGGCCGGATCCTCGTTCCATATTGGAATCATCAAAAGGAAAGTCCAAGAGGATGTCAGAACAGTCCACCATCACAACCACCCCACCCCCCCTTTTTGATCCTCATTCTCTACCCGTCTTGCGCCGAATTTCCTTTCCGGGGAAGTCGGGGAACCACCCCCTCTTGCCCTCGCTCCAATCCACGTGTGAAGTTGAGGCGGGCGCGCATTCCAGAGGAGGAGAGGGAGGGAGAGGGAGAGATGGAAAGACAGAAAGAGAAAAAGGGGGGGTGGCATTCCTGCAGATGGGTGCCCTGAGGACGTGCAGCCCGCCTGGCCTCACCTCGCCTCGCCCTGTCGTGGGTCGCCCTACCGCGGACTGCCTGCCCACATGGCGCGAGCTGTTTGTCCTTGCGCAGAGCAGGCAGGCAGGCAGCGTCGATCACAAGAGCCCGAGCTACCAGTGAGGACGGAAGGCAGAGCGGCGAGGGAGAAGGGAGTCTGAACTGTGGCCCGCCTACAATGGGATCCCTCTGTTGGGGGACACTGGTCCGCGAAACCAGGGCGTGCGGCCGACGTGCGTGTGTAGTGCGGGCTGACGATATCGGTCTTGCTCTCGTTACTTGTCGTCATTCTCGCACAGAGGTGAGAGATGTGCTCTCTGCCGATGTGTCGAGCCGTGCCTTGGTTTGCGTGGCGCGTCTCGTCGTGCCACTGCTTGCCAAGGCGTTCCTTGTGCTGCTCGTTCGCCTAGCCTCCAGACTTTGGGGCTCGCTTTGCTCTTCTTTCCATCACCCCCATCCTCCTCCTCCACCACCACCTTGCTCCTCTTGCCTGTCGTCGTTTCACTCCGTCCTTCTCCTCCTTGTCTTCCCCCCTGTCGACTCATCCTGTCGCTTCATCATGCCCCTGACTGACCCCCTTCCATTCCCATTCTCTAGACCCTCGCCCGATTCTGTTTCTGAGACCCTGGATTCGGGGTATCCCTGCGGCAAAGCCAAGAAGAGGCCCATCTGCCAAGCTTGTGCTGAACCCGAGTGGGTACCCCATCTGCAAGGGCCATGGGTGTCGAGAGGAGAAGGAGAACTTCCAAGAGAAAAGCCAGGGCTGGTGAAGGGCAAACATCACCCTGCTTTCCGCTTGATTGCCTCGATATCGGCCGCGGTCATGGACATGATCGAATCTTGCCTTTGGCGAGCCTTCCTCCGATGCGCCGATGGCAGCAGAAGCAGCATGGGATAGTCAGACATCAAGGAATCAGGTGGTAGAGGTAGGGTGAAAAGAAAGAAGGAAGAGTCGAAACCAGATCCAGCGAGTGCCGGCAGGGCGAAGTTGATGGCTCTGGCTCCGCAGAGATGGCCGAAAGTCCGACGTCCTAGCACAACCTGATGCTTGAAGTACGGCATACCCAGAGCGCCTATGTCCATGGAACGCGTTCAGAGGCGGTCACGCGCAGTGGCCCAGCGTCGAAGGAGTCGGATCCTTGCTCTCCCGCCGACGCAGGTCATCGTCTTCTTTCCTTCTTTTGCTTCCTTTCAAGATCCTCCGTGCCTCCTGATCCTCCTGTAGTCAGAAGGTTGTCCAGAAAGGTGACATAGTGCTTCGGGAGACACCGGCCGAGGACGGAGAGGATGGGAGAGAAAAAAGGGGCGAGAAGGGAAAAGGAGGCGGGAAGGGGGGGGGGGCAAGGACACAAGAAAAAAACACGCCAGATGCGGCAAGCATCCTTCTGCTGATGAGGCCACTGGTGCGTTTGAGCTGTCGCATACATGAGAAGGAGGAGTGGCAAGAACGAAATGAGAGATGGAGGGAGAGAGGAGAGAGACACTCCGTGACGACGACACGCGGGACAAGTCTCTCTCTCGTCTCATACCACACGCACCACACAGGAGCCAGTGTGTGGAAGTGATCGGTGTGAAATCCATCACACAGGCGCCTTTGCCGCCCCCCGCCCGGGCCGCCGCCTGCCCCTGGCACTAGACGGGCAGACGTGGCTCGTCGAGCAGGTGGATCCTTCGAAGGGGGAATCCCATGGCATTTTGGCATGTTTCCCGTTTGCGCTTGGCGAGATTCCCATGTGCTGCCGTCCCATGCATTGGGCGTAGCTCGTACTCGTGAAGGGCTGTATGTTTTGGGACAGGCAGAAATCTGGCACTCGCTCGCTGGTGCTGGTGCTGGTGCTGGTGCCTGGTGCTGATGCTGGTGATCATGCTTGTGCTGGTGCTTGTGCGCGTGCTTGGGGTGGTGCTGGTGCTCGAACTCGTACTGCCTGTGCTGGCACCGCCGTCCCATCTGCATCATGGGCCGTCCTCCTCCTCTTCGTATCTCCGTGATACCGCGCTTTTCCGCATCATCCGTGGGCACCCTGCTCGTATTCCGCGACCGGAGCCGTCATCATCGCCGTCATGGCGTCCCTTCTGCTAGCTGAGCGATTTCAAGGTCTGGAGGGCTGACACTCCTATTGCACTTTGGGCGTCTCGGCTGTCTTGAGGGCTAGTGCTCCTTTTGCACGCTGGCCATCTCGTCTGTCTTGAAAGCCAGTACGAGTACTCCTTTTGCTCGCCGGCCGTCCCGGCTGTCTCGAAAGTTGGTGCTTGTCCTGGAAGCAGGAGACTCTCACGCCCACTCAAGACGCACATCGAGAGACACGCAAGACGCGTCTGTCGATCTGCCCGTGCTGTAAGCGAAGCGTCGCGCATCTTTCCCACCCGACGAGGCCCAATCCGCGTGTCGAGACAGGCTCCCCTCGTTCTTAGTTGCGCGAGACTCACATCCCGTCTCTGTCCTTCTTCCTCTCTCTCTGGGTGTCTGCGTCTGTGTGCGTCTGTATGCGTCTGTGTGTACGAGTGTGCGTACACAAGTGTGCGTGAGTCTGGGTGTGAGTGTGAGTGTGTGTGTGAGAGCCTTAGTATATCTGTGTGTGTCTTCCCCTCCTCTGTGATCCCATCGCGTCACACAGCCACCCTCCGACGCCATCCGCATTTCTCGGGAGATGCGAACCCCACCGCTCCAACCCCCCCCCCATTCGCCGATTCCATCCCCCCTACTCCGGCGATGGATCCCAGCCCTGATCAAGCGGCCGCCGGGGGAAAGAATGCGCGGCAGGCGAAGGCTCGTTGGGAGGTGTGTAGCCTCCTCCGACTGGGAACACGACAAATCGACCATCTTTCGCGACGATCAGCATCGACTCCGCGTCGACGTGGGATCACCTCCCCGAAACGCTGTCTGTGACGCGCACCAAGTCCCTGTACCTTGACGCCGGCCCCCAAAGGTCTTAGAAGCGCGAACGAGGACCACACAAGGTGAAGGCTTGAGGGAGGGGCGTCTCGATAGGAGTGGATGTAAAGGCTGGAGGCAGGGTGAGCGGGCGAAAATGCTTCTGAGCGCGTGTGGGCGTGGGAGATGGATGGAGGGTGAGAATGAGGAAGGGGAATCTGGGGAACAACCCTTTCCCCATGTGCCTTTAATTCCGCCCCCTGCTCCCCTTTCCCCCTTCTCCCCCATCTTTCTCGCCACACCCCGGCTCTGCCCTAGCTGCAGAGGCGGGCGAACACACAACACGATACACTCACTCCAGGACCACCCTCGGCTCGCCAAGGCTGAAGCCGGCCATGCAGATGGGAAGATGCAGGATGTACCGGTACCGAGCCCCGCGAGCCCCACCCCCGCGGCCCGAACATGTTCGTTATCTTGGACGACAGAGAGGAGGAGGAGTCGATGCAGGGCGGGCATTCGGTGCCGCCAAGGCTCCGTCTGCGAATGCCTTGCCGCCTTGTGACACATGCCACCTTTGCCCTGGCCCCCACTTACTTGTTCCGTGGATGAATTTGAGTTCCTTCGAGCTGAGGGCAATCCTTGGCGATCCTTCGCGGACAGGGAACATATCCGCAGGAAGGGGGTGAAGCCACCCCGAAGAAGGCGTTCTCAGGATCCGGTTCTGTAGACGACGCATACCTGTATGTATGGATGTATGGACTACTGCAGTGTGGATGAGGTGATACAAGATTCAGCAGGTCTGGAAAGCGGATCCTTGCTGCGTCGTGACCGTTTCCCTTCTCATCAGTGCTCGTGCCTGTGGTCGTATCGTAGGTCAATTAGGAGTAGGCCGCTGCGGCTGATTGCCTGTCTCGTCCATGCAGTATTGGCCTCCGCGAAGCGCTGGGCGGCGGCGCATCGCCGTCTTGGGAAACGAGGCTGTGGGCGCGCGCCGGGCCTGGGCGTCCAAAATATGCATGCCGCGTTGGATCCGGACAGGCTTGCTGGAACGAGGATCGATTCCGACACGGGCTTGGGCATGCTGCGCATGCATCGATTCACGAGACTTCGATGCAAGGCCACTTTTCTCGATACGCGCATCGTGATCTGTTAGCGGATTGTCAGATCACGTTGAAGTTGTGTTGATTCACGATGGTGCCCAAGTCACTGCGCATGAATACAGTGTCGTGCGCGACTCTGCGGTCTTGAGGGTTGTCATCTCGGAATGGCATCAAATCTTGAGCTGTCCTCAGGAATCACGCAAAGGGAGAATCAGGCTTGGAATGAAGCAACCGAGGTGAGTCCTGGGTGTGGAAAGAAAGCTCGAGATGTCCAATGTTAAATAGTATGTATCGAAGTGTCAGCGTATGCAGCGCTTTCTGACATGTCCATTGTGCTTCTCGTCGTGATTGTTGATGTCGTCTTCGCCATCATGATTGTTCATGATGAAAGTTGTCAATGACGTCGTCGTTGGTGTTCTTGTAATTGGTCCTCGTCCTTGTCTTCATGCATTAATCTGCTTCGCCTTGATCTCCCTGATCGTCTCCCGCGTCCTCGGGTTGTCCTCGAAGCTCGCATGGATCAGATCGACCACCTCGTCCACCGTAAAGTAGAGGCTCAGCTCGCTCTCGCACCACAAAAACCTCACCTCATTGAGGTTGCTCTGCAGCACCTCGCTGAGGTACTTGAGTCGAAGCCAGTTCGGCGCGTATTGCGCCGTCGTGGGGACCTCGTCCTCCGCCGGCGCCGTGCCGGCCAGCCTGCTCGGCAAGAAGAGCGAGTCCAGCTCTGTGACCGAGGTGATGAGCTTTGCGATGCTGTACGCCTCCTCCTGCCCGATGGACGACAGCTCCAGCACGTCAGAGATGATGCGCGAGGCGAGCGAGTCCGCGAGGGAGCCGACGGCCTGGGACCATGCGGAACGCCGGAGGATAGGCTCCCACGTGGCGGCCACGGTGCGGATGCGCGCGGTGCCGGATTCGACGGCGGCGTCCTTTTCGTCCTGGTGCAGCACGTTCTGCGAGCTGCCGATGAGGTCCTGGAGCACGACTTTCTGCGTGTTCATCTCGCTGCTGTAGCTGCGGTTGGCGAAATTCTCGAGGGACTTGACGTCGTTGTCCAGACGGAGCATGCTTCGGGCTCGAGGGCTCAGGTCTTGGCGTTCTTTCCATGAAGAGGAGAATTCGGATAGCTTCTCCGCGAGATATGTTGCGTCATTGTATAAGAACCTTCAAGATCTTGTCAGGAAGAGGTGTCACGAGATACATGGAATGGCTTTCGTTCGGAATGATGTGAGGCGATCGAAGTCAGTGAAAACGACTCACATGTTTCCCCCAGGATCCAGAGAATAGAAATGGGGTGAGATTGCCCTGAAAAGTGCCAACGCGAAAGTCGGCAACCCGAAGAGGCCAGGAGCCGTCGCAGCTACCAAGCTATGCTCGTCGTCCTCCTTCGTAAGAGTCGCGCCGTCCTCGAGGAGTCTGTAGATCAGGTCGAGGACAGGCTCCGGCATGGAGGATATGCTGTAGGCCTCTTTGAAGACCAATTCCCGTGTCTCCACGCGTCCCGTCTTGCTCGCCCTCCGCTTGGCCGTTGGCATCGTCGTGGAGGACTGGCCTTGTTTTCGTTTCTCGGTTTTCGCGGCCTCGGGCTTGGGTTGCACCTCAGGCTGGGGCTCAGTCTCGGTCATGTCGTCTCCCCATCCCCAGGCGTCGGCGCCATCATCGTCGTCGGCCGAAGGAGTCTCTATGGGCTCGTCCTGCTTGCGCGAGTCGTCGTCCTCCTCCTCCGGTGCAGCGGCATCCTCGTTCTCATCATCCCAACCCCAGGCGTCAGCGCTGCCGTCGTCCTCCGCCGCATTCTCGCCGCTATTGGACTCGGTCTGCGGTGTGGAGCCATTGTGTCCTAGGCCGTGATCATCCTCACCATCCTGATCATCCTCACCCCATGCATCGCCCCAACCGTTGCCCCATTCATTTGAGTCCGCTGCAGCCCCTGCGCCCGTGGTGGCGAGCTCCTTGCCTTCGGCCAGAGATACCATCTGTTTCTCGATCTTCTCTACTCGCTTTGACTCGCCCATCCCGCCGGCGAGGCTTGATCTGATCCTATCGAGTGTCGTCTCTCGGCATTTCTCGAGCCATTTCATCGGAGCCTTCCCCGCCCACTGCTGTAGCTCCGAGAGCCCGGTATAACCAGCCGCATCGAGACTCTCGCAGAAGGCCGTGGTGCTGGAGATCAGGGCCTGGAACTTGTCCATGTCTCTCAGGCCCGAAGGTATGGCTGGATTGAGCCAGTCCTGCATTAACCTTGGGACAATGTCCGCCATCAAGAATTTGCTGAGAGCCTCGACGAGGTCTCGAGGAAGCTCCCTCGATATGAAGAGGAGAGCATCCTCGAGTTGTGACAGGAGCGCTTCGACGGACGGATCGGCAGATCCCGAAAGCGAGATGACGTTGAATTCTATCCTGATGGCGGGGAGACGAGAGGGGTCCTCTGCATCCATGCGCGGCAAGACGATGGAGGCATCGAGATTGCGCCAGAACTGCTCCATGCGCTCGTCCACCTCCTTGAACGCCTTGAAGCCGACGACGATGTCGTCCAGAGCGACATGATGATGATCGCCCTTGAGCTCTTTCTTGACGGTGATCTCCCTGGCTTCGATGTTGACGGGGACAAGATCCCTCCACGCTTGCGAGAGGACGTCGTGGACGGCAGCCTTGAGCTCGAAGGCCCGGGCGTCGAGGAGCTTGACGATGCGCGTCTTCTTGCTGACACCAACGTCATCGAGGGCGGCCCACGCCTTCTCGAGGAGTTTGAGGGCGTCGAGGATCCGGCGTTCCCTGCTGGCCTGCTCGGCCTCGTCGAGCAGCTGGCCGATGTGCTGGATGCGCAAGAGGACCTCACGCAGCTGCTGGGTGTACTGGGCCTCGTTGCGGATGAACTCGACCTTGTCCTCTGCGTCCTTGATGGCCTGGCCGGAGACGTCTGGGGCCTCGGACTGGTGGACGATGTCGTTTGCGACGACCTTGGAGCGGATGATGTCCTCCTGGAGGATCTTGGCGTTCTGGACCCAGGAGCTGACGTCGTCTTTTGTCTCTTCGTTGATGGTCCGGATGCTCATCTGCCATCTGTTGTCAGCACAAGATGATGACAAAGAAGAGAAAGAAGGAGAAAGATCAAGGATGAACTACCTCAAGCTCTGTCTTGGCCTTGGCCAGTGCCTCGATGATGAGGGTCGGGTCGGTGTCCGAGACTGCTGGCAGCTGCGTGACATCTTCGGGGAACTTGCCGTCGAGGGAGAAGGCCAGCACGACCTCGCTGAGTGTCTGAGCTTCCGTCATTGTCGCGATGGCAGAAGGCCTCTGTCGTGTCGTCGTCCAGGAGATGGGTCGAAAGCTGGCTCACTGGTCCGCAGACACAGCCGACGGCGAGGGAGGTCCAAGTCGAAGCTCGAGAGTGCAGCGGGAGAGACTTGCACTCTGTGCCTCGGTGTAGAGGTGGATGTACGGAGTACAGATGGATGGACCACGAGGAGGGCGGTTCAGAGAGGACTCATCGCTGGTCAAAGGCCATCGTGAGGAGGCATCCCATCAGCAGCATCCACAGCCTAGATGCGCATCTGAGCCTGCGTCTGCCGACGATGAGCCTTCTGGATGGAGTCTGGATCTCTGGTGTCTGGTTCAGGAGTCAATACGACATGAATGCAGGTCGACGTCTCTTGATGCATTCATCTCTTGTTCATGGGTGAACCGTGAATCCCCTCTTCCACTGGAAGCGCTCCATCTGCGTCTGTCTGCCTTTCGCACCGTCGAGGTGGCAACAGCGCTTACGGCGTCTCACACGGAGAGGTACCGGTACATAGGTAGCGCTCCAAGGTTCCTTGTTCCTTATCGGCTAAGCGCGCCGCTATCGATAGACACGAATGGAGACCCCACCATCCTGGATCGCCCGATAAGGCGCTGGACCTCGCTGGAGGGGCACGAGCTCCCGGTCATGGAGTCGACCAGAAGATGGATCCGAGTCTGCTGCAGCTTGTTGGAATCACGGAGTACAGAATCATCGACCTGAAGATCCGGCTTCCAGGCCAATCTCACGGAAGCACCGCCCAACCCGAGCCCACGTGAGCTGGATTGACTTCAAGGCTGCTTACTCCGTACGGAGTACATGTATTCCACTTCGCCCTCCGTCTAGCTCTGTTGATGAACATGTGGATGTAGCCGCAAACGGCTACCCTGCAGCTGATATTCGCACAGGCCATGGTCCAAAATATGCACGTATTAGTTGCCTGCTCAGGCCTCTCTATGCAGCATCAACCCGGTGCCGATTGCTCGCGTGCGCTGCTCGATCCACCTCACGCAGGCCCAGCGTGGCAGAGACCCTGTGCGAATTCTTTCTCCTTCGAATGAAGCATCAATTGAAGGGGCTCGAGATGTTGGCCTTTTCTGTCTTCAACTTGCACAACTTCAATTGCGACCGCGTCCTCTCCGCATCCTCAAGCTCCACGTCTCAAGCCTCGAGCCTCGTGCCAGGTGCCAAGTGCCTCGTGCTCTCGCTTCTCCTCCTCCTCCTCCCTTCTTCTTTCTCCCTTCCTCTTCCTTTCTCTTCTCCCATACCCGTTGGTGCTGCAGATCCCTCGCGGCTCTCCATCCCATTGAGGACCAGCTCGTCCATCGTCTGCCCCCCCCTTCGACCGGATCTGCGCCATCCGCGCCTCTGCACAAGCAGCGGGGTAGCATTGCTGGCCGAAGCCGTTGGACACTTCATCTATTATTCGCCAGCAAGCTGCCAGCCCGGGCAACCTCAAAGCTGCGCTCCGCATTGCCGATTCGAGTCTCGGGTCGCACTCTCAGTGGGTAAGTCTGATATCTTCCCCCGGACAGCATGAACGTTCATGAATACAGTACGGAGTAGTACATGCTGTACTCTGGATTCGTACTCACAGTACGGAGTACTACTAAGTACATCATTGATGCTACACACAGCATCATGATATCTGGAACATACATGCTGACGATCGAGGAGAACCAGTCACAAGTCTTGTCGTCTCCATTGGAAGCCGGGCCATAGAAGGCTGTCGTTGTCCACAATGCCTTCTCAGAAGCTCCAGTCTCACTTCCGCAAGCTCCAGAGCTTCAAGACCGACTACGCTCCTTGCACCATCACCCAGTATGTCTCGGAGCGCAGCGGCATGCGCGTCGTCGTCGCCGACCGCCAGGGGCCCAAGGTCAGCGGCTACTTCACCCTCGCCACGGAGATCTTCGACGACTCCGGCGCCCCGCACACCCTCGAGCACCTGATCTTCATGGGCTCCCGGAGCTACCGGTACAAGGGCCTCCTCGACAAGCTCTCCTCCCGCGCCTACTCGGGGACCAACGCATGGACCGCCACCGACCATACCGCCTACACCCTCGAGACCGCCGGCTGGGAGGGCTTCGCCCAGATCTTGCCCGTCTACCTCGAGCACGTCATCCTGCCCACCATCACCGACGAGGCCGTCGTGACCGAGGTCTGGCACGTCGACGGCGAGGGGAACGACGCCGGCGTCGTCTACTCCGAGATGCAGGCCGTCGAGAACCGCGCCCCCGAGCTCATGGACCTCAAGGCCCGCCGGCTGCTCTACCCCAAGAACGTCGGCTTCCGGTATGAGACGGGCGGCATGACGGACGCGCTGCGGGTCCTCACCGCGGACCGCATCCGCCAGTTCCACCGCGACATGTACCAGCCGCGGAACCTCTGCGTCATCATCGTCGGCGAGACGGACCACGAAAACCTCCTCGAGATCCTGGACGAGTTCGAGGAGAGCATCAAGGACGACATCCCCTCCCTCGACACCCCCTTCAAGAGGCCCTGGATCGACTCCGCCCAGCCTGCGGGGCTCAAGGAGACCATCATCACGACCGAGGAGTTCCCCGAGGAGGACGAGTCCGTCGGGGAGATCCTCATCGGTTTCTTCGGCCCCAACTGCACCGACCTCATCGCCACGTCCGCCCTCAACATCCTGCTCACCTACCTGTGCGGCTCGTCCGTGTCCATCCTCGAGAACACGCTCGTCGAGAAGGAGGAGCTCGCCAGCTCCATCAGCTACTCGTGGGAGTCCCGGCCCAACTCGGTCATCTGGCTGCAGCCCACAGGCGTGGCGACCGAGAAGCTCGCATTCGTCGAGCAGCGGCTGTTCGAGGTGCTCAGGGACGTGGTCTCGAAGCCCCTCGACATGGACTACATGAAGGAGTGCATCCACCGCGAGAGGCGGCAGGTCAAGTACCACGCCGAGACGACCGAGTCCTTCTTCTCCACCAACATTATCACCGACTACCTCTTCGGGAGGCGCGACGGCTCCACGCTCCACGACCTCGCCTCCCTCGAGGAGTACGACGTGCTCATGGCCTGGACCGACGACCAGTGGCGGTCCTTCACCCGCAAGTGGCTCGTCGATGCCCACCACGTCTCCATCCTCGGCAAGCCGTCCGAGGATCTCGCCAACCGTCAGAAGGCCGAGCACAAGGCCCGCATCGCCAAGCGGAAAGCCGAGCTGGGCGAAGAGGGCCTTAAGCGGCTCGCCGAGCTCCTCGAGGAGGCCAAGCGCAAGAACGACCAGCCCATCCCCGCCGACATCATCGACCGCTGGCCCGTCCCCGGCACCGACTCCATCCACTTCATCCGCTCCGACACCGCCCGCTCCGGCAACGCCCGGGCCATCGGCCCCGGCCCCGGCAAGGCGCAAAAGGTCATCGACGCCGCGCCGCAGGGCAAGCTCCCGCTGTTCATCCAGTTCGAGGACGTGCCGACCAACTTCGCCCACATCACCGTGCACGTCGGGACGGCCCGCGTGCCCGTCGAGCTGAAGCCCCTGCTGTCCATCTTCAGCGACAACTTCTTCAACACGCACATCACGCGCGGCGGCGCGCAGGTCCCCTTCGAGCAGGTCGTCATGGAGCTCGAGCGCGACAGCGTCGGGTACGGCATCGGGTCGGCCCGCCAGCTCGGCGACGCGGACGGCTTCATGATCCAGTTCCAGGCCGAGCCGGACAAGTACGCCGCGGCGGTCGAGTGGCTGCGCACCATGATGTTCGACGCCGTCACGGACCCCGTGCGCATCAAGGCCGCCGTCGTCAAGGCCCTCGCCGACATCCCCGAGTCCAAGCGCGACGGCCGCTCCATGTCCAGCGAGATCGACCTCGTCCTGCACATGAGCAAGTCCTGCAACGCCGTCGCCCGCCGCACCCTCGTCAAGGCCGTCTACCTCAAGCGCATCAAGAGGATCCTCAAATCCGATCCCGACCGCGTCGTCGCCTGGTTCGCCGCCATCCGCGCCTCCCTCTTCCGCTTCGAGAATGTCCGGGTCCTCGTCACTGCCAACCTTGCCGCCCTGCCCCAACAGGTCTCCACCTGGGACCGCCTCTCCGCCGCGCTCGGCCTCGACGGCCCCGCCGACGCGCCCATGATCGTCATCCCGAAGTCCTCCGCCCTTCTCAGCGACGAGGGCCGCCACCCGGGCTCCATCGGCGCCGTCATCGTCCCCATGACTACCCTCGACAGCTCCTACTCTGTCAGCACGGGACCCGGCATCGACTCCTACTCCCATCCGCGCCTCCCCGCCATCATGGTCGCCGTCGGCTACCTCGAGACCGTCGAGGGCCCGCTCTGGAACGCCGTCCGCGGCGCCGGCTACGCCTACGGCTCCTACTTCTCCCGCAGCTTCGAGTCCGGCCTCATGACCTACCGCGTCTACCGCTCCCCGGACGCCTCCAAGGCCATCGTCGCCTCCCGCGACGCCATCCAAAAGATCGCCGACGGAGACGTCCCCATCGACAAGCACCTCCTCGAGGGCACCATCAGCCAGATCGTCGTCGGGTTCGCCGACGAGCAGGCCACCATGCCCAACGCCGCCCAGCAGAACTTCATCCAGAGCGTTGTCCGCAACCTGCCCGCCGACTGGAGCAAGCACATCCTCAGGAGGGTCCGCGCCGTCACCACGGACGAGATCAAGCAGGCCATGCACGACTTCATTCTGCCCTGCTTCGCGCCGGGCAAGAGCAATGTTGTTATCACCTGTGCCAAGGTGATGCAGGAGGTAAGCACACACACACACACACACACACGCACACACACAGATACAAATAGATATACATACACATGCACAAACACACACACACATCTCGCTCTCTCTGTGTCTCTCTCTGTTTTCATCCCCCCCTTTCATCTCCCCCTTTCATCCCCCCTTCTCATCAACCCCTGTCATCCGTCCCTCTCGTTCCCCCCCCCCTCTCTCCCATCCCCCCTTCTCATCTGTCCTCCCAGCCCCCTCCCCCACATGTTCCCACACTTACTCCCCGCAGGGCATGGAAAAAGCCATCCACGACCTCGGCTATAAAGTCCAAACCCAAGACCTCAGCCACTTCCATGACGACTACGGCCTCGAAGGCGGCGACGACGATGAAGGAGACGACGACGATGAAGAGGACGGCGACAACGACGACGACGAGGACGAGGATACGTCCATAGATGATGGCGATATGGATGATGAATACAGCGACGAGGATTAGAGGCACGGGGCTCAGGGCTTGAGGCTTATGGTAGACGATGAGGTTTCAGGATAGAAGCGACATCAATGCCACTGGTTCCTCCTCGACTCGGTATCTGCTGTCAACAAGACTCGGTATCTGATGTGAATCTGGCTCATGGACAAAGATGAGCAGAAACAACGCTCCATTGATGCAACTTTTGAACACATACGCTGTTTCACGCGTCCCCTTGCGGGTGACCCCTTTCGCCTCATCACCCTAGTATCTTGAAAAGAAAAAACTTCTTTCTTCCACCTATTCCCCATTTCTTTCTTGTTTCTAGTGCGCTTTGACACTCCCGCTTTTCTGTCTCCATAGATTGGACGCTTTGATCTTCCTGCTTCTCCTTGCTTTGCCCCCCCCCCCCCCTCCCCC
>NIGD01000004.1:506031-610747 GCA_003055185.1 Escovopsis sp. TC | reverse complement strand
AATTTCTGTTCTCTACCCACACTCCACATTCCTTCCTACTCATCCCGCCCCGTCGCGACCGCCGCCCTCCTCTCGTCCTTCTCCTTCTTCGCCTCCTTCTTGCTGTCGCTCACCTTCTCACCCTTCCACGCCAGTGCCTCCAGCCGCTCCGACAGATGCGGGTGCGAGAAGTGGTAGCTCGCGTAGATCCAGTCGGCGTCCATAGAGTTCAAGTTGGCGACATGCAGGCGGATGAGGGCGCGGGCGAGGTCGGCGGCCATGTCGAGGCCCTTGGCGAAGGCGTCGGCCTGGAACTCGAAGCGGCGGGAGAGAACGTGGAGGGCGA
This sequence comes from Escovopsis sp. TC, assembly GCA_003055185.1. NCBI lineage: Eukaryota > Fungi > Ascomycota > Sordariomycetes > Hypocreales > Hypocreaceae > Escovopsis > Escovopsis sp. TC. The sequence continues at coordinate 610,422 of NIGD01000004.1, read as the reverse complement.
ACTGGATGAGGGTGTCGAGCGGGGAGAGGGCGTCGGAGAAGAGGAGGAAGCCGACGATGATGGGCTGTTCGTGGACGAAGCCGAAGGAGGAGTAGAGGGAGCGGTTGTTGAGGAAGACGGAGAAGAGGCTGAAGAGGTAGAGGATGTGGACCTGGGGCGTGTTATTATCATCATGTTATGCTTTATTCTGTTGTCGAGTGTATGTGGTGAAAACGTTTGTGGTTAAAAAAGGGGGAAATTGACATACCTGGTTGATGCCGAAGAGGCTGGTGGTGTGGCCCAGCTTCCAGTGGCCAAGCTCGTGGGCGAGGATGGCAAGAACCTCATCGGCGTTGCTGTGCTCGAGGAGCGTGTCGTAGATGACGATGTGCTTCTTCCACGGGAGGCCGAAGAAGAAAGCGTTGGAGTGGGAGCTGCGCTTGGAGCCGTCGATGACGTAGAGCTCGTAGAGCGGGAACTTGAACCTAGAAGCGAGCGCCTCGACCTTGGTCTTGAGCTCGCCCTCCTGGAGCGGCTTGAGCTCGTTGAACAAGGGCTGGATGAAGATCGGGTAGAGGGTGATCATGAGGACCTGGAGGACGGCGGCGAAGACCCAGAGGTAGAAGACGAACTGGTTGCCCGTGCGCTGGATGATCTTGAGGAAGCCCGCGAGGATGGGGGGCACGAGCGCGACGGTCAGGAGATTCGTCTTGACGAGGTCGGAGAGGAAGAGCGCGGGGGTCTGCTTGTTGAAGCCGAAGCGCTCCTCGAGGACGAAGGTCGAGTAGATGCGCACGGGCAGGCCGAGCAGCTGCTGGAGGAAGATGATGGCGAGGACGAAGACAACAGACTGTGTGATCTCGCCGACGCCAGAGGAGAAGAGCGCGCCGCCGAGGAGGGGGACGGAGGGGCCGCAGCGCGCGAGGAGAGTGCCCGTCGCGGCCCACAGGCGGGGCATCATGTCGAGCTGGATGAAGGCCAGGTTGGTAGCCTGGCCCCAGAGGCCGCTGACGACGGAGAAGCGGGCCTTGGCGCGGCCGTAGGCCTGGGACTTGTCGAAGGTGTCGCGGTCGACTTCTTCGCGGAGCGCGAGGGGCGGTTTCGTGCGGTTGAGGACGCGGTACTGGCGGGCTGTGAGGAGGGTCTCGAGGAGGAACTGGCCGAGGGAGAAGCCGAGGATGAGCTGCTTCCAGGGGAAGAGCGGGCGGTCGAGGAAGAGCGAGAGGCGCTGGGTTCCGTATCAGCATGGGCATGGGGAACGCAATGGGTCCAACGGCATGGAGCACGAGGATCGCGACGGCATCAGGGCACTTCAGACAGCGCCTGTTGCTCTCGCCTGGATCGTGGATACTATAGTCCATAGTACAGTACTTCTGTAGCCATTGCGACATACCTGGAGGAAATCCATGACGGGAAACTTGGGACCCTGACCGTCAGGATCGATTCTCTGCTTGGTCCTGCCTGCGATGGTGATGCGAGTCAAGCTGTGAGGCTACTCGTAGAAATGATGAAGATGCCAATGGCCGGCGATGCGACGTAATCCGGCCTCTGAATGGTGTCGTTCATGCAGGCCTCGAGTTCCAAGGCCATTCAATTGATCAACCATCCATTCATCCAAAGGTTGTGAAGCCAGGGTGTCCCTCCCGCTGCGGAGCAACACTTTGTCCGGCGCCGGGCCTTTTCTCCCAGATTTTTTTTTTTACGGAGTACGGAGTAGAATCTTCGAATTTTGGTTGGTATTTTCGGTTGGATTTTTCGGGCTGGATTTCTAGTGAACAATCCATTCATCTACCCATTCATCAACCAACGTCGACAAACCATTGCTTCACCGTTAGGGTTCTGTAAGAAGACGAGCATTGTTATGCTTTGGGACACTGTGGAGCTATTCTTGGGCTTTAACGAGAAGATCCTTACCTATGTATGCGCTCTGTAGAGTCTTGAGGACGTCGTGAGATGCCGATGCTCAGGGGGAGATACTACATTCAGGGGATCACACACCCGGGCTGGCTGCCAATCTCCTCGATGGCGTGCCTGCATATCTGGTTGGAAAGATTCCTCATGATCGCAATGGTTATGCAACCTTCGGCAAGCGTCTTCGTCATGCCATCAGACCCCCCAGACTCAGACCCTCCACTATCCCCACCGCACTCACAATTCCTCCAGGCCACAAAGATACGATCTCATGCCAGCAGGAGGCTTGATCCACGCCCTAAGCATACAGATACAGGGTTCCAAAGTCTTTAAACGTAATAGGTACAGAAAACGAAGCCCGTGTCTCTCCCCCCCCCCCTCTTCTCAGGGCCGCCCGCCATCCCTCGGCTGAATGCTGTCAATCACCCCGCCTTGTCCATTTCCTTTCCCCAACAATGCAGCAGCTTTGAAAGCGAATTCCTCCCCGCTCATGCTTGCCATTTCATCCCGCATTCGCCTGAACCTGTGCACTTCGCTTACCGCCCCCCTTCTTCTTCCTTTGTCATTGTCCTCTCCTTTCCGCTCCTTCATCGCCTTCGTCAGCTGTCCATCGTCGTCTTCGTCTCTTTCCTTCTTCATCTTCTCCTTCATCTTCTTCTTCAGCTTCTTCTTCAGCTTCTTCGTCTCCCCCTCCTTCTTCTTCTTCTTCTTCTTCTTCTCGTTTTTCTCCAACACCCTTTCTACCTCGCTCGACTCCCCTTCCTCGACCGGCTTCCCTTCCTGCTGCCCTTGCTCCATCGCCGCCCTATCTTTCTCATTCTCGTTCTCTTCCGTCTTCTCCTTGACACGACGCTGGCAGCGAAGCTCCTCGAAATAATCCCGGAGAAGCTCAGAGAATAAATCAATCTGTTCGGCTGGGGGCACCATCGCAAAGTCCGGCCGCGGATAGTCGTCAGGCATCAACGCGTCCAGCGCCATATTCATGTTTGTCGTCTCGGGCCACTGGTCGCTGGGGCAGCCGGGCGGGCCGATCTCACCCAGCAGCCCAGCACGGGCGCGCTCCTTGGTTTGCTCGACTCGCCGGATCGCCTCGGCCGCTGGCAGCACAAGGTTGAGCATTGACAGCATCGAGCGCTCCTAGCATCCGTTGGTAGGGGGCTGAGGCGGACGTTCGGGCCCGAACGTAACCGGGCGCTCCGGAACCTCTTGCTCGTTCGGCTGCGGCTCCTCCTCAGTGTCGTCGTCGAAATCACTGAGCTCTTCCTCCTCGCCCTCATCCGCTTCTTCCTCTTCCTCTTCCTCCTCCTCGTCTCCATCTGCCTCCTCCTCCTCCTCCTCCTCGGAGTAGTCGCTCTCGTCGGCCTCGCCGCCCTCGGGTTGCTCCGCATAGCAGCTTTCCAAGGTGTTCGCCAAGCCCGGTGGAACTTTCCTGCCCTGCTGTTGCATCTGTTGGATGATGCTCATGAGCTTGTCACTCTTCTTCTCGGCAGACTCCGTCTTGCGCTTCCATCCTTCTCGCTCTTCCGCCATGCCCAGGATGCTCGCGGCCGTCGCCTCCTTTTGACGTTTCAAAGCCTCATTCTCCTTCTCTAGGCGCTTCCCCTTCTTGGACATGTCCTCCATCTCTTTTCGAAACGATAGAAACAAATCATTGCTGTTGTTCAGGGTATCTTCAACCTGCCGCCTCCGTTAGATTGGGGGATTTGTCATGGGCATAGGCCAAGGAAGACAGTCTTGTAAATCGTAGGGGCTATCGGGGATGGTGGGGGAGAAAGAGCGTGAGGGCCAGAAACAGGGGTGCTGGGGGCGATAGAATGCACCTGTTTGAACTTATCGACGTAAACATTGAGTTGGTTCCGAAGCTCAGTTTCCGTCTTGGTAAAGGCTTGGACTTGGGCTTGGAGATGACGAGCTTTGCTTGCCTCTGTCTCGGCGTTCTTCTTTTCTCGTTCGTGGCGGGCCAGATGATACTGAACCTCCAGCTCCTTGGTGCGCATGAGGGAGTGAAAATGTAGCTCACGCAGCTCGTATTGCTCGATGAAAGATTTGAATCGCACGCGGAATCTGCGCACCATGAGCCATTGCCTTCATGCTTTTCTATCCCATCCACTTTTGTTGCTGCTGCCAAGGGGAAGAAGGTTGCGGGGACGGGGGTTCAGGGATTGCAGAGACGGGGTCGGGGATGCTTACAGCTCGTCCACCTCCATATCGACCACTTGCTTTTTCGGGGTATCCTTCTCCTCTTGATACCCCTCCAATTTGGACAGCAAGGTCGCGAATTTCTCGTCCCATGCCAGGTTGTTACGCTTTTGCATGTTCTGAAGCTCCTTGTTCTCGTTCTATTACTCAATGTCAGCATCTCTGCACGTGCGCGCACTCTCCCATATCTCCCTCTCTCTCATCTGCATTGCGGTTCCCAGAATTTTCGGGTCCCCCAGGGGCTTGGCTGACCTTCATCTTGTTGTTGTCCCGTTGGAGCTCGCGGCACAGCTTCTCCAGCTTCTCCTTGAGGCCCACGGTCTTGCTCAGCTCGGCGCGATTTGTATCTCGCTCCTTTTGCAAGGCGTCACCGCGCTTCTTGTTCTTCTGATTTTCCTTCTCCAAGCGTCGCATGTCCGCCAGGAGCTCGCTGGAGCGCTTCATGAGGTGCTCAATCTTTGTCATGTCATCCATTTTCGACACCCGTTGCAGGAGATCTCGATTGGCGCGCTTGACCTCTCGCTCTAGAACACAGTTGAGGATACGCCGTAAGCCTATTTTGTCCGTGGCAGATTGGAGGTGCTTGGGTATATGCTTGTGTGTGTGTGTGTGTGTGTGTGTGTCTGCATATATGTATGTGATCATGGGAGATGTGCTCGCGCGGCTTTGCGAGACAACTGGGCAAGTTCAAGATGGGGCCAGGGGAAGGCTGTCCGCGATTTGGAGAAGCCACCCGTCGCCGCACGCTTGAAGTTCACGCACCTATTTCCAGCTCTTGATCCTTCTCCCCAGCAGCATCCTGCTCAAGCTGCGAGATGCGGGCCTGCAGCAGGCGCGATGCCTCGTTCGAATCTATCCCCCGCTTTCCCTTGGTCTTCTTGCCGCCAGCGGGCGGCGGCTGGAGATGGGCATCGTGGCCGTTTGCCTGAGCCGGATCCAGCTGACCCGACGGCATGTTGTTGAGCAGAAATGGAAGCAGTTGCTGTTATTGTCGTCGTCGTCGTCGTCGGCGTCGGCGTCGGCGTCGGCGTCGTGCTCGAGAGGGGATGTTGTGAGGGTGGTGGGGCTAGTGGTGACGATGTTGGAAGTGGTCGTCGCCGTGGTGATGATGCTAGTGATCGCTTATTGCGGCCAGGAGAAGGCGCATCCAAGGCTCGGCTCACGTCGAAGAGGGAGGCATGGGACACGCAGGATGCGGTGGGCTCGGCGTCGCAAAGTCACGATCGGAATGTCGGGAAGATCTGAGGCGCTGGTGACGGCAAAATCTCTGCAGAAGAGACTTGGGCGCTGGCGGATCCGAGCGGACGGCGACCAAGACGACACTTCTCGATGGTCGAGAGCGAGGCTGTGGCCGCAGTACAGCAACAGCCCGGCCCTCTTCGTCTTGAATATCACCTCCGCTTTGCTGATCCCCTCGCCTTTCCTCTCACTCTTCGTCTCCCCTCTCCTTCTGTGTCTCGCGTCTTCGTCGCCGAGGATGTGTGGCCCGGCCGGCTGGCGCTGGCGGGTGCGCGGACGGGCGACCGGCAACGGTGGATCTTGGCGAGGATGCAAGTATGCTCGGTAACCCGTACTCGGTATGTATGTGCGAATATGTAATCGTGGAGGGTGGATGCAGGGACGGCGGCAGGCGAGCTTGGTCAGTGATGCCGAGAAGAGGAACTGAGCATCAGGCCGGCTGGCGAGAGACGTCGTTGCGCCGGCGTGGGGAGGCAGAGAGGCTCGGCGAGATCAATTGGGGAACGGTCGTGCCGTAGGTTTGCATCCATGTACCGAGGGGAGGCTCAACAGCATCGGCGGCGAGACTGGAGAAATCCATGAACCGGCTCGGAGGGTTTGCTCGAGGTCTCGAGTTGCATGGATGAAATGGACGGATGGGGTTGGATGGGGTTGGATTGGAGGGGATTGGATTCAATGGATCGTGGACTCGATGGAGCCTCGACCTACTCCGTCCGAGCACGAGTACACGCCGTACCTGGGCTCTTGTTAGTGCGCTATGCGTGATCCACGAGGGAAGAGGTGCAAGCACCGCACACCATGCTGTTCCCTGGGATGACGCACTATCAGATGGTGCAACGCCGGGGACCTCCAGGGCTGGTCGTCCCTCTGCCGTCGGCGCCCCCACCCGCGGATGACTTAGTCATCACCGTCTCGGGGGGCTGATGCTGTCATTACAGCGGACTCAGCACTGTGATTGAGCATCACTCGGCCATCCCCGGGCGCTGACGTGCGCTGACGTGCGCCGATCGACGCTGTGAATCACCAGAACGGCGCGTGAGGTCGATCGATGGTCGGGGCTGCAATTAGAATTTTCCGGAGTCGCCCCAGAGGAATTCATAATGGTTGGATTACATGTACTCTGTACTCCGTACTCTATACGGAGTAAATCTGGCGAAAATGCATCAAGGATCCATTCGAGATTCTCGCGACCCGCGACGCTTCAAGGCTGCCTGCCAGGCGAGTGAGGCGTTCTACTCGTACACTCACCTCGCACCTCGCCTCCAACGACCTGCACCCTCACATTGCACCTATAAATCCATCCATTGCCGCTTCACACCCAGACGATCAACAGATCATAACTGTCCGGTCAGTCGACACGACAGCCAGCGACCCAGCGAGCCGAGCCTCGTCATGGTGGCTTGACCCCGCCGCAGTCGATCCATCCCACATACATGTATACGAATTACTGTCTATCTGCATACATCCTCTCCTCTTCCCCTCGCGATACCCTCCCACCATGCTCAAGAACGCCGCATCGGCGGCCTGCAAGTCCGTCACAGACCTCGCGCTCTACCCAAAGGCCGGCTCCAAGCTCCACGGCTTCACCCTCGTCCGAGCCAAGCACGTCCCCGAGCTCGAGTTGACGGCCCTGCAGCTGCAGCACGACAAGACCGGCGCCGACTACCTGCACATTGCGCGCGACGACAGCAACAATGTCTTCTCCATCGGCTTCAAGACGAATCCGCCCGACGACACGGGCGTCCCGCACATCCTCGAGCACACGACGCTGTGCGGTAGCGACAAGTTCGTCTTCTTGCCCAGTCCTCTTCATAAGAGCCACGTACTTGAATATGGGTACTGACAAAATTCATCACCTAGATACCCCGTCCGGGACCCCTTCTTCAAGATGCTGCCCCGGACGCTGTCCAACTTCATGAACGCCATGACGGCTTCCGATCACACCTTCTACCCTTTCGCCACCACGAACGCCCAGGACTTCAGGAACCTCATGTCTGTTTACCTCGACGCGACCCTGCACCCCTTGCTGAAGCAGACCGACTTTCAACAGGAGGGGTGGCGAATCGGTCCCGAGAACCCCCTGGCCCAGGACGCCGAGAGCAGGAAACTGGTCTTCAAGGGGGTCGTCTACAACGAGATGAAGGGCCAGATGTCGGACGCGGGCTACCTCTACTACATCCGGTTCCAAGATCACATCTTCCCGGACATCAACAACTCGGGCGGCGATCCTCAGAAAATCACAGACTTGACGTACGAGCAGCTCAAGAGCTTCCACGCCGACAATTACCACCCGAGCAACGCCAAGGTCTTCACCTACGGCGACATGCCGCTGGCAGACCATCTGCGGGAAATCGACAGCAGGCTGCAGGCCTTCGAGAGGATTGCCGGGGATCATGTCATACACGAGCCCCTCCGGCTCGACGGGCCCAAGGACATCACTCTCTTCGGCCCGGTCGACCCGCTGGTGGCCGCCGATCGGCAGTATAAGACGTCCGTCTCCTGGATCACGGGCAACACGGCCGATGTCGTCGAGTCCTTCTCCGTCTCCCTGCTCTCGACCCTCCTCATGGACGGATACGGGTCCCCCTTGTACCGCGGCTTGATCGAGGCCGGGCTGGGCGTCGAGTGGAGCCCCAACGCAGGGTACGACAGCCATGCCAAGCGGGGCATCTTCTCCATCGGCCTGACCGGCGTCCAGAAGGAAGACGTGCCCAAGATCAAGGGCAAGATCCAGGAGATCCTGCGCGAGGTCCGGCAGAAGGGGTTCGACCAGGGGAAAATCGACGGGACCCTCCACCAGCTGGAGCTCGCCCTGAAGCACAAGACGGCCAACTTCGGGTACTCGATGCTCAACAGGCTGAAGCCGAAGTGGTTCAACGGGAGCGATCCTTTCGACTCCCTGGCCTGGAACGACACCATCACCGCCTTTCAAACCAACCTGGCCGCGGGGGACTACCTCGAGGGCTTGATGGACAAGTACCTCCTCAACGACAACACCTTGACCTTCACGATGGCGCCGTCCGAGACCTTTGGCGATGAGATCGTCGCCGAGGAGAAGGAGCGGCTCGCGAGCAAGCTCCGGGACGCGGTGAAGAAGGCCGGCAGCGAGGAGGAGGCTCACGCCGGCTTCGAGAAGCAGGAGCAGGATCTGCTGGTCGAGCAGAACAAGACGAGCACGGAGGACCTCAGCTGCCTGCCGACGGTGCACGCCAAGGACATCCCGCGATCCAAAGAGCCCGTGGTCGTCCGGGACGAAGTCGCCGACGGGATCCCGATCCAGTGGCGGGAGGCGCCGACCAACGGGCTGACCTATTTCCGCGCGATCCACACGCTGCAAAGTCTGCCCGACGACCTGCGAGAGCTGATCCCCCTCTTCACCGACTGCATCATGCGTCTGGGCACCAAGGACATGACTATGGAGCAGCTGGAGGACCTCATCAAGCTCAAGACGGGCGGCGTCTCGGTCGGGTACCACCTGACGCCCTCGCCGACCGACTTCCACCAGGCCAGCGAGGGCCTCATCTTCACCGGGATGGCGCTGGACCGGAACGTGCCGGCCATGTACGACGTGCTGCAGAAGCTGGTGCGGGAGACGGACTTTGACGGCCCCGAGGCGGCGCTGCGGGTGCGCCAGCTGCTGCAGGCGTCGGCGGACGGCGTCGTCAACGACATCGCCTCGTCGGGCCACCGCTTCGCCATGGGCTACGCGGAGTCGAGCCTGACGCGCAGCGCGTGGCTGCGGCAGCAGGTCTCGGGCCTGTCGCAGGTCAAGCTTCTGACCCGGCTCGCGGGGCGACCTGAGTCCGACAAGCTCGAGGACGTGATCGCCAAGCTGAAGCAGATCCAGCGCTTTGCCCTGACGGCAGACCACATGCGCACGTCCATCACGTGCGGCGCCGAGAGCGTCGGCGAGAACCTCGCGTCCCTGCGCAAGTTCACGGGCGGCCTGGCCCGCGACATCGCCTCCCCCGCGGCCGCCGGCCCGACCCCGCTCCCCCGCGACAGCAAGGCCTTCTTCCCGCTCCCCTACCAGGTCTACTACGGCGGCCTCTCCCTGCCGACCACATCGTACAACTCCCCCGAGGGCGCGCCGCTCCAGATCCTCGCACAGCTCCTCACGCACAAGCACCTGCACCACGAGGTGCGCGAAAAGGGCGGCGCCTACGGCGGCGGCGCGTACTCGCGCGGCCTCGACGGGCTCTTCGGCTTCTACAGCTACCGCGACCCGAACCCGCAGAACACGCTGGCCATCGCGCGCAACGCCGGCCGCTGGGCCGTCGACAGGGCGTGGACGGAGCGGGACCTGGAGGAGGCCAAGATCTCCGTGTTCCAGGGCGTCGACGCGCCGCGGTCGGTGGACCAGGAGGGCATGGCGAGGTTCCTCAACGGGATCACGGACGAGATGAGGCAGCGCAAGAGGGAGCAGCTGCTGGACGTGACGAGGGACCAGGTGAGGGAGGCCGCGCAGAAGTACCTCGTCGAGGCGATGGCGAGGGGGGAGGAGCGCGTGGCGTTCTTGGGGGAGAAGCCGGCGTGGGTGGACGACACTTGGAGGGTGTACGACATGAACGTCAACGGCGAGACATAGAGCGGCATCTACACCACATACAGGACCAGATAAAAGGTATATTCCCAAGGCATGTATAAAAGATCTCCTCTTTTTCTCCTTTCTTTCCATCATGACCCCTTTCTCCCCAATTCACTTCGAGTGCCTCCTCTCCCAGGGCATTTACCCCGTTTTGCCGCCCCCCAGCTTTACATCACTTTGCAGCCACGCGTTCAGATACGATACGTCTTTCTGCCTGGGCCCCGCCCCTCCATGGCATTGAGACCACAGAGCAACGCAAGAGCAACTATACCACTCCCCCTCCCCACCCAATACTCCACCTCATCGCCCCTCAAACCCCCCCCCCCCCCCCTTTTTTTTTTCCTCCCCCCCTTCCTTGCCCCAGCTGCACTCCCCGTCTCAGCTTCCATCCTTCCTCCCGAATCCTATCCCAGTAGTGCCACCTCGCCCTATCTCGCGTGACCGACCGAAGTGAACAGGAAGTCCCACGCGGATGTGGATATCTGGACCGCGGATAGTGATGTCCTTCCGGGCTGGGGTGCCAACGCACCAAGCAGGGAGGATCGCGCCGTGGAGGAAAGATGTCCCTTCTCGTTGGAATGCTGTCCGCCGAGGTTCGGAGCGTGGGAAGAGTATGAGAATGGCACGGGAGGATCGTAGGGGGGGAGGACGGGGAGAAGGGGGGCGGGGCGGGGGGAGAGGATGGGGGGGTGGAGGGGGGGGGTGGGCGTGGAGAGGGAGGGGAGGGGGAGGGTGCTCGTTCTATCAGAGCCATGGACCTTGAGCATTGGGCTATTTTGGACTAAAGAGCCGAGTACATGACGACTGTGAAGTGCTTCTAGATGTGCGAATTAGTATGTGATAGATGAAGGTTGATGAAGAAGGTTTGATGGGGGGGGGGGCTCGGGGGGAGAGCATGCTGTGTGTCACGAAGCAGTGCGGCCGGAGATGCACTCGATCAGAGCCCCCTTCCTTGGTCTTGAGGGCGTTCCTAGATTCAGAGCCGAGTCCACCAATGTTCTGTGGGTGAGGTGAGGGATCGACCAGAATGAATCTACATGACGAACCAGCCTTGTTGCAGGAGTCTACATGTACCTTCCATGCAAGGACATCCATCATCCCGGTCGAAGGAGGTCAAGAACATGGACTGGAGACAAGCCGTGAAAGACGACTCAGCATTGCAGAGCCGGGCGAGCTCGAGGAGTGCTGAGTCATGCAAGGCAGGGACTCGATGCGACCAGGATTCGACGTGAGGACATCCCGGACCCCACAAGTTCGCGGCCCTGATGAGGGGATTCGCACGTGGGGTGGTTTTCGGCACAGGGTACGGAGTACGAGGATGGAAGAGTACTCCCGACGTACCGGGTACTCGTGCGAATCCCTCCCGAGCGCCCACCTCCAGAGGCTCACAGGGTGTTCTACTCCGTGGAGCCTGGGAGATGCGACGTCAAGCCCCGACTTGCGCCGAGCATGCCGTGCAGGATCGCGCATCATGGAGCCATGATGGATTGGACGGCAGCTTCAGGTTGGGCCAGGGGGACCTCGAGCTGGAGGTGGCGCTCCAGGCTTGCCACGGGCGGCGCGCAGGTACCAGGAACGCCGGCATGATGGATCCAGCAGACGCGGACCATGTGTTGATCCGGAGTGTCCGGACACCCGGGTGGGCAGCCCAGACCCGCACAGGGTACGGAGTACAAGTACGTCAAGCCGCCCACATCTCGGTGGTCGATGGAGGTCCCGGTTCATCTTCCTCCGTACATGTACTTACATGGATGTACGGAGTACGGAGTAGTACTCCGAAGTACGAGTACCTACCTACATACATGTACTGGTACTCCGTAAATCCATCCTGTTTCAGAGTACAGGGTAGGCGATGCGGTCTGATTGGACGTTGATGTCAGGTCGACGCCTGCATGTTGTTGCTCTTCTTCCTCTTCCTCCTCCTCTTCTAGCTCCAGGCTTCATTCTCTCCTCCTTCAACATCTCCTCACCAGCAATCCTCCACTCTTCGAACACCTTCATGTTCTGCCGGCCCCTCACCATTCCCACCATCTTCTGGTAAGTGCTGCAGCTTGCAAAACATCTCTCCAGATCCCACGGCCCCGACGACACGGCAACTTGGAGCTGTCACTCCCCGCGCCCCTGCTGCCCTCCAGGCTCCTTCGGGTTTCCTCGCTCTCCACCTGCACACACATGACCACACACACACACACACACACACACACACACACACACACACACACAATTCTGCATCTCTGCACTTCAGCCAAAAAATTGTAAAATTCCCCGACGATCGCGAAAAGCCCCCTCGGCGCATCAACAGAAATTGCACCGCAACTACTACTACTAGTACTAACGACCTTGCGCCGCGCAGATCCTCCAAACCCGATCGCTCGGTGACCTCTGTCGAGAAATCCCTCTCGACAAGGCGACCAACCCCCTCACGGCTCCTCCAAGGCCGTGACCCCCCCCCCTCCTCGACAGCCATTTTGCATCCCCAAATTTCGCCCGCCGCCTCCATCTCCCTGCGAGATCCCCTCTTCTCCCGACGCTCTCCCGCCCTTGAACTGCGGATCGAGCAGCTCTTCTTCGCCCTCTCCCCCCACAACCGCTCGCCCCCCTTGGACCACCCGCCGATCCCGTCGTTAGACAACCCCCATCAGCTGCCGCATAGGAGGATTACTGCGGTTCTTCCTCTTACAGAGGAAGGGTCGTCGAGGAGGCCTCGCCAAATCACTCAGGGATCAGTCTGCCATTGCTTCCGACCGCCCTAACACCAACCCCGAGCTCCCCAGCCTACTACCACTACCACTACCTCCACCATCCACTCCACAGAGACCCTGCCTTTGGATATGGTTGTCGCAACGTCCGACCTTCACACCTACAAACACGACGTCGAACACAATCATGAATATATCCATAAAAAGTTATCGGGCCTCGCCGGTGGGCCCCCTCCCGTCCAACATGGCAGCCGCATCGCCAAGCGCCTGATCCGGGACGCCCTCCACGAGCGCGTCGAGCGCATCGATCACGAGCAGTGCGACCCGGGCGACGAGGACACCTTCTTCGTCGCTGACCTCGGCGAGGTCTACCGCCAGCACGTCCGCTGGACCAAGGTCCTGCCCCGCATCCGGCCCCACTACGCCGTCAAGTGCAACCCGGACCCCAAGGTCCTCCAGCTGCTGGCCAAGCTCGGGACCGGCTTCGACTGCGCCTCCAAGGGCGAGATCGAGCAGGTCCTGGCCATGGGCGTCAGCCCCGACCGCATCATCTACGCCCAGCCGTGCAAGACCAACTCGTACGTCCGCTTCGTCAAGTCCTGCGACGTCAAGCAGATGACGTTCGACAACGGCGACGAGCTGCACAAGATCGCCAAGCTGTACCCCGGCGCCGAGCTCTTCCTCCGCATCATGACGGACGACGCCTCGAGCCTCTGCCGCCTCAGCATGAAGTTCGGCGCCCCCATGGACACCACCGACGACCTGCTCGCCCTGGCCAAGCAGCTCGGCCTCCACGTCGTCGGCGTCAGCTTCCACGTCGGCTCCGGCGCCTCGGACCCCATGGCCTTCTACAAGGCCGTCCGCGACGCCGACGCCGTCTTCCAGGCCGCCCGCCGCCACGGCTTCGACCTGCACACGCTCGACGTCGGCGGCGGCTTCTCCAGCGACACCTTCGAGGCCATGGCCGGCGCCCTCGACGCCGCCCTCGCCCACTTCTTCCCGCCCTCCCGCGGCGTCGCCCTCATCGCCGAGCCCGGCCGCTTCTACGTCGCCACCGCCTTCACCATCGCTTGCAACGTCATCGCCCGCCGCACCGTCCAGGAGCCCGGCGCCCCGGCCGCAGGCTACATGCTCTACGTCAACGACGGCGTCTACGGCAACTTCTCCAGCATCATGTTCGACCACCAGCACCCCGTCGCCCGCGTCCTGCGCGCCCGCGGCCGCTCCCTCTACGACCACCCGGCCGCCGCGCCCGTCGCCGCCGCCGACCCAGCGGCCATCCAGTACTCCATCTGGGGCCCGACCTGCGACGGCATCGACCGCATCGCAGAGAGCATCCACTTCCGCGAGCTCCTCGATGTCGGCGACTGGCTCTACTTTGAGGACATGGGCGCCTACACCAAGTGCTCTGCCACCCAGTTCAACGGCTTCTCCAACGCCCACGACACCATCTACGTCTGCAGCGAGGCGGGCGCCACGAAGCTCTTGCAGTAGGGGCTTGTCCTCTCTGCCCTTCTCTTCTTTCTTTTTTTTTTGCTCCCCGAGCAGGGTTGTCCAGAAGGGGCATTCTTCCACACAGTGACTTCGCCACCTTCTCTTGGCGAAGATTCTTTTTTTCTTCTTCTCTTTTCTTCTCGGCCGGAAGCAGTGTCTCAGCCGAGCGCTTTTGTGAGAAAAGAGCGCGAATTTTTGGCAGGCCGCTCCTAGAGAAAAAAAAGACCAGCGATTTCAGGGGTAGGGGTAGACAAAAAAGACAGGTGGACGTCTAGAAAGACATGGACAGAAAAAGACGGGGATAAGATCTTTTGCATTCGCGATACTACTAGTAGCTTCTAGATTCAATATACAGTGTGCATTCCTGTTGAGGACCTGGTTCGCGGGAACGTGAAGTGTGATGTTGTGTATTACTCCTAGGAAAAGGGATTTCTCGACGTTGCGGACACAAAATCGAGGCAACTTCAAGAGATGAAAAGGCGGTTTGCCGTGTCTTGACGCTATCGAGGAATTGTGCTGCGTCTCGACGACACCGGAAGGGGTTACACCGTGTCTTCACGATATTGGAATGAGTTGTGCCACATCTCGAAGGGGTTGTATTGCATCTTGACCTGCTTCTCGAGAAGGGTTGTGCAGTATCTTCTTGGCATCTTAGGGGTGATTCTACGTCTCTGTAACATTAGATCGAACAGGGTCGTGCTGTATCCCCTAGACAGCAAGATCAGACTGGATGCATATATCCGGACAAGGATCGAGATGTGTACAGTCTCGACGGCGAGAAGATGTAGCTGTAGTCTCAATGTCGAGAACAAGAAGTGTACGGTATTTCGATCACGAGAGCGAGCTATGTAACATGTTGGCAGAGGGAAGCTGTGACTGTTGCACTGAGCTCGAGGCCAGGGAGTCCACTTTGATGACGAGCACGAGCTGTGTACGCGATATCTCGACGGCGAGCACAGGCAGTATACTACTACGTCGGGACGGTAGAATGGGCTGTGGGTTCTCTCGGCAGAAGAGCTGGATGGTATATCCCAACAGCGATGGGCTGCACATACTCGTGATGAGAGCAGAGCGAACTACCTACGTCTGGAAAGCGAACTACCAGGGAGGCTGTGTATCCCCCTCGCAGGAACAGAACGTGTGTAGTGTATCTCGACAGAGATCGGCTGTGCATGCGTGTTCTTGACAGGTGTCTGGTATGTCAGCGACAAGGCTGCTCGGGTTTGCTGTTGACGAGCAACCTGTGTGTGATATACATCGGCATCGAGAACGTGCCGTATATACCCCTGACAGGGGGAAGTGTATCTTGGCAGGGAGAAGCTGGATGCTCTTGACTTAAGAAGTGTAGACTCTTGTATGAGAAAGTGTGTACGCTTACCTGCAGAAAGTGAATTCTCTTGACTAGAGAAAGGGTCAACTTAGTACTGGTACTATTGGCAAGAGAAAGTGTGTACTGTTTGCAGGGAAACTCGGTATACTCTAGGCAGGAGAAAGCTGTATATTCTTGGCTAGAGAAGGCTGTGTGGATATCAGCGAGAACGGGCACTCTAGTGAGATAGCAGAAGGTGCATACTTTATCTCGACAGCAGAGCAGGCTGCGTGTACTATTGACAGGAGAGGGATACAGGATATCTCGACAGGGACCAAGCTATACACACTCTGATTACTCTAAAAAGGTTTTTGGTATTCCATGACAGCAACTGGGCTGTGTATACTCTCGACAGAGGGTGTATGGTATATCATGGCAGCGATTGGGCTGTGTATACTTTTGACAAAAGGTGTGTGGTATAATGGACAGCAGAATAGGCCCAGTATACTTTTGTCAGAAGGTGACTTGGATATCATGACAGCGACCGGGCTGTGTAAAGTCTTGGCAGAAGGTGTATAGAATATCGCGACCGCGATCAGGCCGAGTGTATCCTTCACAGAAGAACCTGTATAGTATGTCATGACAACAGGGCTGTATATACTCTTGACAGCAAAGGCTGTATGAATCGTGGTGCCAGCAATAATGAGATGTGACGCGCTGTGTCTTGGTAGGCCGGGAGGAGACGATGGCGCCGGCGGGCTGCAAAATAGGAAAGGAAAAAGCTTGAATGCCAGGAAGAGCAGTGAGATACCCCCGGAATTGCAGTTCATTTTTCCCGAGGAGCAGTGAAATACCCCGGAAGCATTTAGCCCCCTCACTTAATGGCCCCGGAAAAGGAACTGCATGTCCTCCGGGCTGAGGGTGTCCATGGCCTTGTCGTCCGCGTTGACCGTGGAGTGGATCATGCTCGTCTTCTTCTCCTGGATGAGCACCATCCTGCTCTCCACCGAGTCCTCGATGCAGAGCCGCGTGATGGTGCACGGCCGGGTCTGGCCGATGCGGTGGCATCGATCGGCGGATTGCCATTCGGCGGCGGGGTTCCACCATCTGAGAAGAGGGGTAAGTATGTGAGTCGTGGAGAGTGGGGAAAAGGAAGAGGAGGGCAGCAAGAAGGGAGGAAAGAAGGGAAGCAAAGGCATGGGAACACTTACGGATCGACGATGAAGACGCGGGACGCCTCAGTGAGGTTGAGCGCGACACCGCCCGCTTTGAGAGACACGAGGAAGCACTCGACGTCGACGTTGGTCATGAAATGGTCGATGGAAGCCTGGCGCTGCGCCGGGGTCATGCTGCCGTCGAGCATGACGGTGGTGATGCCTGCGCGGCGGAGGCGCCACTCGATGAGCTGCAGCATGGTGGTGAACTGGGAGAAGATGATGGACTTGTGGGAGGCGTTGTCGGAGCGCAGCTTGTGCAGCTCGTGGACCAGCAGCTCGATCTTGGACGACGACGTCCAGTTCTCCATCTTGATGCGGTTGATAATAGACGACTTCTTCATCAGGTTCTCATCCTGCTCGATCTCCGGCTGCTCGAGGTCGATGACGAGTGGGATGTGGCAGCGCGGGCAGTCCGGCTCGTCCGTCGAGCGGACGTACGCGGAGACGCACGTCCGGCAGAAGTCGTGCTTGCAGCGGCTGCGCACCGTGTCCTCGGCCGGCTCGTCGCAGATGCAGCAGACGAGCACGTTCTGCCCGCCCTCGGCGTTCTTCTTGAGGATCAGGTCCGGGTGGTCGGCGACCTGCCGCATCTGCATGATGAGGCCGAAGATGTTGGCGTAATTGTTGAGGAGCACGCCCTGCGCGACGTACGTGTCGAACCGCCGCTGCCCGCTCGTCATGATGCTGTTGGCAAAGTCGTTCTCCTCCTCGCCGAAGAACTGGCGGTCGACGTAGATCTCCTTCACCGGCAGCTCCATCGAGTCCGTGTGGTCCCGCTTCAGGCGCCGCAGCATGATCCGGTCCGTCATCAGGCGTAGCTTCTGGAACGCGATGCGGCCCGCGCCGAGGTTGCCAAACTTCTGAATCGGGTTCAGCAGCTCCTGGTTGAAGAGCGAGACGTGCTGCATGCCGACGTGCCCGCATTTGGAGCACCGGCTGCTTTGGTCCATGGACCACTCCAGGGTCGAGCAGGGGCACTGCTTGCAGAGGTAGGACGTAAACGGCCGAATGTTGAGGAATCGCACGAGGGAGAAGAGCTCGCCGATGCGGTTCTGGAGCGGGGTCCCCGTCAGGCACCAGCGGTACTCAGTCCGGAGCGCGAAGCAAGCCTTGGCCGTCATCGTTGTCCGGGTCTTGATGCAGTGCGCCTCGTCCAGTATGGCGCGGTGGAACTTGATGGAGTGAATGAGACTCTTCACCTTGTGGATCCCGTCGCGGCGGGTCGTGCCCTTCTCCTGCCGGCGGTACATGGACTCCAGGCTGTTGTAGGACATCATGATCACGTCGTACGTCTTGAGCTGCTTGACCGTGATGTTCTTGGCCTCCTTGTTGGTCCCGTGGAAGACGAACGTCTTGAGCGTGCCGTCGGTGTACGAGCTGATCTCGGACTGCCACTGCATGAGGGCCACGGGCGGGACCAGCACAAGGGTGGGCTGCTTGGCGGGATAGTCGGACATGATGAGGGACACGGCCTGGATGGTCTTGCCGAGGCCCATCTCGTCGCCTAGGAGCCCGCCCTTCCACTCTGTCTTCTCCATGGCCATCATCCACGCCAGGCCCTCGAGCTGGAAGGGCTTCAGCTGCCGGGAGATCGTGGGAGGCTGCGGCGCCATGCCGGACTTGAGGACGGGCATGTCTTCCAGAGTCTTCCACATGGTCTTCAACTCAGGATGATTCTTCTCGAGCCGATCGCGCTCTTTTTCCGCACGCTTGCGGTTGACTCGCCTCCTATATTGCCGCCGAACCTGATTGAGCTGCCGTACGTCCACGGGTGCGACAGGCTCTTCAAAGGCGTTCAGATCCAGATCGGGAGACTCCTCGCTCGAGTCACCGAAGGCGTCCGACAGCTCTGTGTCACCCAGGATGGAATAGAAGTCCTCGTCGCCATTGGTGTCCGAGTCGTAGATGCCCAGCGCAGCACTCATGCTCAGAGGAATATCCTCGTCCATGTTTTCGTCCTTGATCTCGTCCTTGATTTCGTCCTTTACCTCGATCTTGACCTTGGCCCTGCCCTTTCTGCGCGCCGTCCTCGATCTCGGAGCGTCGTCTGCGCTGTAAAGGTCGGTCTCGTCGAAATCGAGATCGTCATCTTCGCTGCTGAAGTTGGCCCGAAAGAAGCCATCGCCGTCCTCACCAATGAGCTCAGCTAGCTGAGAAGGAGTGTTGATCTCTTGCTTCATGTCAAAGTCGGAAAGGGAGGACTGCTCGGAATCTGCCACGACCCTGGCTTTCTTGCCCGCGCGGCCACGACTTGAGCTCTCCTCCGGGGATCTCTCGCGTTTGATTGCCACGGGTCGAGACCTAGAAGAAGACGCCACGACTTGCGTGGTGGATGAGGTGCGACCGTTGGAAAGGCCACGAGTGGACGATTTGGAATTGGAGGGCATGCTCTGAGACTTGGAAGAAGATGCTGCCACAGTTTTCTTGCCAGACGAGGAGGGCCGTCCGTAACTCAGCCACTCTTCGTCCTGCAGGCGAAGGGCAAGCTCTTCATCACGGGAGGTGTCAGGACCATCGAGAGACTCGTCGTCATATGCATCCGAGTCCTCGACTTCATCGAGTCGTGAGCTCTGACCGACAGAGTTCATGGAGAAGACCCCGCTGCTGCCAAACGTCTCCTTGCCCTTCCTGCTGGAGGGGATGTGCACTTCGAAGGAAGCGCGGCCCTTTCCTTTGTTCAGAGTAGATGAGCCCGATGTGTCTGGGCTTGGAACTTTGCTGGTCCCAGGAGTCGAGTAGTCGCTCCCTGACGAGATGCCCACGGACGTGGGAAGGGAGGAGACGGAATCGCTGCCGACGACAGAATATCCGTTCCTATTCCGAGAGGCATCGTTAGAAGACTTGGCCAGCAGGGCGACCCGAGATGCTCTAGTTCTCGGGGGGGCTGGCGGGCTTGGGAGACTTGGGAGTCTGCTGGTCCCGGAAGGAGAATCGCCGTTCTCTGACTTGATGCCCAGCGACTTGGACAAAGATGAGACGGAGTCGCTACCGATGAGGGAAAGCCCGGTCCTTCTCCCAGAGGCATCCTTGGAGGATTTTGCCAACAACGCCACACGAGGCGTCTTGGCCCTTGCGGGCGGGCCTACGGGAGACCCGTCTTCGCTCTGGTCAGAGTCGGCAGCGAGCTCATCACGGGCGTCTGGATGGATCCTCCCGCTTGAGCGAGTCTGACGAGCCGAATCTCGAGAGGCAGTCCCTGAAGAAGCTGCCCAAAAAAATAACCATGTTAGCAATCGAGGTCATCATGTTATTTTTGTCCCTCACACAATTGCCCCACGGCGAATGTGGATAGAAAAGACGTACAGGCGTTGGCAGGTGCTGGGACCCCAAACCCCCGCTTTGAGGGACGACCAGGCATGACGATGACGGCGTCGACAAGACCAACAGCAATACTCTCACCGATTGTTCAGGTTGGGCCAGAAGAGAGACTTGATGAAGAAGGAGGGGGAGGAATTGGATGGAGAAGAGAAAGAGGGAGGAAAAAAGAAAGAAGAAGAAAAGAAAGTCGATGTTGATGGTGACGGTGATGGTGATGGTGATGATTTGCAGAGACTCGAGAGACTTGTGAAGACGCCGCGGAAAATCTAGCGGCAGCTTCTGGCAGGCCGTCTCCCTGGCGTTTTGCCACAGGCGAGAGGGGAATTGCTCGCTCCGATCGACCAGCGAGCCCTCGAGCCGCACACTTCGCAGGCGGGAGAGATGAGGAGGGCTTGAGAAGAAGAGAGAGGTGCTTCCTCTGTTCCCCCTCTTGCTGCAGCTGAAAGGAACAGGACAGTGAATCAGGCCGTGAAGGAAGTTGAAGGAAAGAAGAGGAACAAGAAGCTGGACCTGCTCAGAACTTGCCAATTGGAAGTCGTCGAGGCACACAGTGCGCGAAAGACGCCCGAGAGCCCGCGTTGCCACCTTACGCGAAGTCACGTGCAGCTGACAGAGCCCTGGATTGCACCGTTCCTTGTGTGTCCCCGCACTGTGAATCATGCACGCTGCAGGGGTGAAACGCGCGCTTCAGGCGGCCGTGCGCCGCTCGCGACACAGTGCGATTGGCGGGCGTTGGGGCACACGACATGCGGCGTGCCTGAGCGGTGGCCGTGCGAATCACGCATCAGAAAACCACGATCGCACTGTGCCTCTCGCATGAAGCGTCAAGACGATCGACGACTCCCTCTCCATGGCTCGAGGCCCGCCACTTTCTCCTCACTCCATCGTGACATTTTTGGGGATTTTCCAGGGCTTGCCTAGATCTCAATTCAAATCAACGATTCACTTTTGCCATTGTCGTTGAATTTCTTCGCCCTCTTCAGGCCTCTCTTTCCTGTTGATATCACAGCATCCTCCTGGCCCTCCTGGCCCTCCTGGCCCTTCCTCCACCCTCTATCCATCACGATGTACGTGGGCATGCCCATTGAAAGAGAAGAGTCAAAACAAGAGGAGGATTGAACAAAGAGGCGATGAATTGATCTGGGCAATATGCTAATCTTCGCTCTTCAGGGTTCGCCGACGCCAGGACGATGAGCGGCCACGGAGGAACATCACCGGCCCGTGAGTATTGTTGCTCTTCTTCCACGGATACCCGCATTCCCTACGGAGGACCTGGCCGATCAACGAACCCCTTTGCTGACCCAGAGACAACAGGCAATCGGCGTTGACAGACTTTCTTGCTGTAAGCCGCCAGTCTCCACCCTCGTGCTGCTTTCTAGAACCAGGGAATAGATTGGATTGATGTTGGACAGGACGCTGACGTCCTTGGGGATCCGGACAGTCCCACAACATCTCGGCGAACCAGATTCGCCTCGATGCAGAAGAGCGCAGACGGCGAGCGGACGAGGAGGTCATCTTGGGTGGATCAGCAGCGGCCGGCCCGTCGTCCACTCCCGCCCAGGCGAGCAGCTCCCGATCCACAAGGCGGCGTAACGCCCCTCAGCCAGCAGAAGCCGGACCATCCAGGACAGCCTCATCATCCAAGGCAGCAGCAGCGTCCAAAAAGAAGAAAACCCTAACGAAGTCAACACCGAAGAAACGCAAGAGAAAGGGAGGCGACGATGACGACGACGACGACGACGACGGTGACGATGACTCCGACTTCGACCTGGAGGGCGACCTGGCCGACTTCTTCAGCAGCACCAGGAAGAAGCCTCAGGCCCCTCTGCCAGGCCAGTCCGAGAACTGCGCCATCTGCAGGAAACGCTTCACCGTGACGCCGTACTCGATGGCCGGCCCGGACGGGGGCCTCCTGTGCGCCCCGTGCGGCCGCGAAATCGCCAGGGAGCAGGAGGGTAGCGGCGCCCACAAGAAGAAGCAGGCCGTCCGCAAGGCCGGGCAGCAGGGCGGCGTGGGCGCGCGGCGCGCGATGCAGAGCCGCATCCTCGACGGCGACATGGGCACCAAGAGCCTCGCGACGCTGTGCGTGCAGACGCTCGCGCGCAACGTCCACATGGCCTCCACGCTGGGCGACCTGCCCGAGCACCTCGTCGACAAGATCGCCCGCATCTTCTCCAAGCGCCGCCTGCTGCGGCCCGACACGCTGCCGCTCTTCGCGCAGTCCGCCACCGAGATGCTGCACATCTACGACGGCGCGCGCCTCGGCGAGCAGGACTACCTGGCCATCTTCCAGGGCAGCCCGCGGCTGCGGCGCCTCAAGATCCGCTGCGCGATCCAGTTCAAGGACCGTGTCATGGACTACCTGCTCTCGCGCGCCATCGCCCTCGAGAGCCTCTACCTACACGGCGCGAACCTTCTCAGCGAGGAGCGCTGGCACGCCTTCCTTGCCGCCAAGGGCACCGCCCTGCGCGAGCTGCAGGTCTACTACACAGACCACCACTTCGGCGACGACACGCTGCGCCTCCTGAAAAGCGCCTGCCCCTCGCTCACGCGCCTCAAGGTCGGCCACAACCAAAAGGTTACCGACGACGGCGTCCGCGCCATTGCTGACCTGCGCTCCCTGCGCCATGTCGGCTTCCAGCTCCAGCGCTCCCCGTCCCCCGCCGCCGTCGCCGCCTTCGTCTCCGCCATCGGCGCCGACCTGCTCACCCTCTCCCTCAAGGTCGTCCCCACCGCCGACGACTCCGTCCTCGACGCCATCCACGCCCACTGCCGCTCCCTCGTCAAGCTGAGAATCACCGACTCCGAGCTCATGACCGACGCCGGCTTCGTCCGCCTCTTCTCCGACTGGGCCAACCCGGCCCTCTCCTTCATCGACCTCCAAAAGTGCCGCTCCCTCGAGTCCAGCATGCCCCGCGAAAACCCGGACGGCATCGGCCTCTGCGGCGACGGCTTCCGCGCCCTCATGGCCCACTCCGGCGTCGCCCTCCACACCCTCAACCTCCACGCGTGCCGCCACATCTCCCGCGAGGCCTTCGAGGACGTCTTCGGTGAGGAGGCAGAGTACCCGCTGCTGCGGAAGCTCGAGATCAGCTTCTGCGAGGAGGTCACAGACTACATTCTCGGCTGCATCTTCAGGGCCTGCCCAGCCATCAAGGAGGTCAACGTCTTCGGCTGCATGAAGGTCAAGGACGTCCTCGTGCCCCGCGGCGTCATCCTCGTCGGCGTGCCGAACGCCCAGGGCATGATCACCGAGGGGACCTACTAAGTGATATTTCTCTTTTCTTGCGCTGAACGAAAAATGAAGGTGACAAGAAGGAAGATGATAGACTTGTTGATGCGCAGACGGAGTTTTGCTACCTATACCTCTAGGAAAATGAGCGGGCTGTATACAATTTGAGGAGAAAGATGGATCCTATGTCGAGTACGTATGTATACCAACCCCAGAATGCAAAAACTCTGATGAACTAGTACCGCCGGTCACGCCGGTCGAGGCATCCATCGCATACGATAAATACAATAACGAATTGTGAATCAAGATCTTGCTCTTCCTTCCAGTCCACTACTTCTTTTGAAAAAATGGGATCCAATGAAAGGATATCTTCAAACGGGTAAAGCTACAATCTATATACCTCCGTCCCATCATCCCCCCCCCCCTTCTTTAAACAAAAAAAAAGAAGGCAGGCCAACGCGGCTCCCGGGTTGCAGATTGGGCCAATGCCAAACACTGAATATCTGATGAAAAGACATATATGTACAAGTATGTACGGAGCACTGATCATGGCTCTGTGTTCCCTCAGATCCAGGCAACGTGTGCGCTATTCCAGCGCGAGTTCGCCCTGTTCCCTCGCCTTGAGGGTGATCCCCCCGCCGCACGCTCCCGTCACCTGAAAATAGTGCAGGTGGGCGGTGATGTCGAGGCCGAAGGTGCCCTCGTTGCAGGACAAGTTGGCGAATCCAGGGCAGACGCGGATGTCGGCGACGCCGTAGTCAACGGTGCTGGCGTTGCCCGTGGCCAGCCAGTACTCGGGCGACGTGTGGCGGTAGTTCATCGCCAGCAGGGGCAGGCGCGGGACAGGGTCGTCGAGGTGGGTGATGCGGTTCTCAGAGCCGGGCTGGTTGGTCACGAACGCGACGAAGATGCTGTTGCCGACGCGTGGGGAGCCGTACGTGTAGAGGTCGATCGAGTAACCGGCCTTGCGAAGGTACGCTGTGGCGAGGGTCGCAACGGCGGCGCCGAGGGAATGGCCTGTGGACACGACATGATAACCTGGGTGGGCCGCAGAAGCCGCGGCGAGGGCAAGAGTCGCGGCGGTCCGGATCTCGGCCCATGCGTCGTAGAAGCCGGTATGCACGAGGCACCCGGGTGCGAGGGAGGAGGGGGTTTGGAGAAAGGTCACATCGTCGACGAAGTTGCGGATGTTGCTCGAGCCGCGAATGGAGAGGACGATTTCCTTGCGCGAGTCATCGACGGCAACAAAGCCGCCGATTCCGGTAATCAAGCCGCTGCGAAATGGCGATGTCAGCAGGCATGGAAAGATGTCTGTCCATGATGGGGCGATGTGCGTAAGGCCTTTGGACGGGGGCGCTCGATAGTGTGGCATCAAGAGATGGGTGGAACCTACGAGAACGACTCAACGACGGTGGCATGAATGCTCGGGCAAGCGTTGTTGATGCAGGAAACCGGGTTGCCAGCGGGAGTGTTGAAGTTGCAGTATGCTGCAGCCGCGTACTGGACGTAGTACCTGAAGTCGTTGAGCTGGGTATCCGTGACGCCGGCCAAGGTATCTAAAATACGCATATTTCACGTCAGACCTATCGAATGCCGCAGGAATTGATCACCCTCTGAGAAAAAATGCCGTTGGAGATTCGCCTACCCCTTCTTTGAAGCGAGTTTGTGTAGCCCTCAAGCGAGGAGAAGGGCGAGGCAACCGCCAGGGCGGCAAAAGCCGACAAATACAGACTGGAACGCATCTCTGAGTCGTTGAGGAGGAAGTGCCGAAGAAGAAAGCCAGTCGCAAAAAGAAAGAGAGAAGGAAAAGACGGATGAGGCGGAGTAGCGCTGGTCACAATGACGATGAGGCTATCGTGACGCTTTCACCCCGCTTGTGGAAGTGCGAAGCTACTGCTGCGAATATCAACCGGCTCAGTGGACCGAGTCGTCGTCTTTATACATACAACCGCGACCACAACCCTCTCCTGCAAGTCATCGGATGAAGAGAAATGCCGCGAAGCTTGGCGGGGCGTTTTCCTCGGCCTCTCCAGGATGTTGAGCAGCCACTTCCGGGGACTATTTTCGGCCTGCCACCCCTGACAAGCCCCCGCACTATCGCAAAAGGGCAAAGGTATCTTGGGGGTCGCATTGTCCCAGCCACTTTTGAGGAAGGCTGGTCAAT
The DNA here is from genome assembly GCA_003055185.1 of Escovopsis sp. TC. Lineage (NCBI taxonomy): Eukaryota > Fungi > Ascomycota > Sordariomycetes > Hypocreales > Hypocreaceae > Escovopsis > Escovopsis sp. TC. Next base: position 585,073 of record NIGD01000004.1, on the reverse strand, counting down.
CCCTGTCAGCCTCCAACGTCGAAAAGGGAGAAATCACGCAATGATGATGGCTCCCATTGTTGCAAAACACAAATCCCTTTGTGGCTCGGCGAGGCTCAAGGATCATGGCGTAGAAAGGCTCGATGGATGCAAAGCCGTTTCGAAGGCCGGACGGGCAAATGACTCCTCTTCCTCCCGGTATCGAAAGGGATATGGCTGTTGTGATACCCCTCTATGAACAGCGAAGTTGCAATGCCGTAGTGAGGAAGCGGCCCGGGAGATGGCCGCCAGGGTTGTCGTGGAATACAGTCGAGTGCCTGCAGTGCGACAAATGACTTGCGTCTCTCGGCGGCGATCGCAATGTTGTCGTAGAGTATGCCATGCTGTTGAAGAAGACGCCATGTCTGAGTTCAGAGATGTGGTCAGTGCTTGAGACCAGTTCGTTTCTCCCCCTAAGAGGCAGGCCCATGCGGCAAGCTTCCCCACCATACAATTGAAATTTCCATCGTGCTTCCTGGTCGTTTCCCAACAGGATCAGCATGCCAAGACTCAACCAACCGCTGACATCGAGATCCACGAGTGCTTGAATGTGTATGCCGGTAGATGGAACTCTCTGCAAATGGCGTTGCCCTTTCTTGCCTTTCACAGAATGCAAATGATGCCTTCCTCTTCTGCGCCTCCATCGCCCTGGATGCAGCTAGGGAGTCTCCTCTGCCAGTCGAAAGGGAAGGGATGCCTGTCTCGGACAATTCCAGGTCTTGGCGCGGAGATGATTCATTCTTGCACAAGGGTTGCCTGTCGAGCATGTCAGCATCTTTCCGTTCGACCTTTTCGACTCCCGATCCTTAGACAATCATCGTGATCAGATTCTGACTTGTTTCCCGTACTGCTTTCGTACCTGGTATCGACCACTGACTGAGGCAAAATGTCGTCCGACGCCCGAGACGGCGCCCAGGCGTTCCCTGAGGTGACTGTGGATGCACGCGATGCACGTCGCGCCCCCGCCACGGACGCAAGGCAGTGGCATGGGGCTGAAGCTCCGCCATGCTCGCCTATCGCCTGGATGGGATGGATGGCGGATCGATGGTCGATGGATCGAGGGTGTTTCCTCAGGCGTTGCACCGCCTTCCAATTGAGGGAAACAGAATTCAATGATGCCTCCTTATGCAGACTCTGTTTGACCACACAAAATTCGATTTTGAGAAGAATGAAATCCAGGCTGACGATGGCATCTCGAGGCATCCATTCTTGAAGCGTCTCTCCTACTCCGTAGTAGGTACCTACATCAGGTACATGTACGTACCTACCTAGCTCACGCACTTGCCTCTTTTTTTTCTTTCTAGATCCAGCTGCGTCGTGCCTGCTACTTTCTTGCATTTGTAGATCTTTAGCATGGGAGCCGAGCAAGATAGACAGGTACCACCGGCGAGAGAGATCATCCTCCCTCTTCCCTTGTACTGTTCTACTCAAAAACCCTGTGCCCATCTCGAGCGTGAAGCACTGGCAGGCGCGGCCCTGGACGACGCAGTGTCACCGGCAGAGCTCCTTCCCTTGGCAGAAATCGAAGCGGCGCCAGGCGCTCCTCCCTCCTGACGTGCCTGAAGGAATATGCCCCTGGGAGGTTTGCCGCCGGCACGGGACTAATTTGGGAAGGAGGCATCCATCACGAAGGGGCCAATCAGATGAGCCGCAAGGGGATTTAGAGTTGGCAGGCGGATGCTCTCTCGCCCGGGGAAGCTGCGATGCAGAACAGGCGACCGGAGCACGCGATGCCCTCAAAGTGCAACGTCCATCCATCTTTGCCTCTCCATCACCTCTTCTCCTATCCTCCATGCTTCAACCATGACAGCCATTTGCTCTGCATCGTCTTTTTCGTTTGGGCTTCCCACGAGTTCACCATCCGGCACAACATTTCTCTCCCGAGTTTGGCTGCATCGAGCTGCTGGAAGCCGCTTCAGGCCCAACGTGCCTGCGGGGCATCTCCCGCTCGCGTGCGGAGGGCATCGCTGATCGCCGGTCTCGCGCGATGCAATGTCTGGTGGCACTGCATCGGGCCAGCAGGGGACGGCCAGCAGGCCCGACTGGACATGCCGGCAGCGGTGGTACTCGCGGGGCCCAGGAAGATGGTCTGGCTGAAAACAGCATGGTGCTACAAAGTGTCCTTTCGCGGTGCCGCGCCTCGCACAGCATGTCACATTGCACCGGAGGGTCCTCTTGATATCAGGCCCTTTGAATGGGCATCGGGAGGCTGCCACGACCGATGTGTTGAACAGCGGTGGTCAAGATGCTTACTTTGATTTTTTCTTGACAGATTTTCGCGGTATTGTCTTTGGCATCAGCTGATCGAGACGGCCGTCGTGAAAGGGGCAGGAGGAAAATAATGCTCATGGCAATCGACCACTGGATAGAGGGCCGCACATGTCTCATCGAAGCTTTGGCCGCATGCCCCGGCCACGGGATGTTGCGCGCAGAGGACCCAGACTTTACTCAGACCTCGGACTGTGCACAACGTGATGTGCTCATATGTCCCGTGCCGGCTGTTGCCCACTTCTACCGTGTCGTTGGCTGATCAGAGACGCAAGAGGCAAGAAGATCAGACAGAATACGGGGCTTCCCCCCACCCCTTGCGTTGTGGCACTCGAATTGAAGACGAAGTGAAGGGTAAGAGGGCATTCCTCGACCTGCTCGCAGTCCCATGAATCGCATCCATACGTCTCAGAACCCCCAGCCTCCTCCCTTTTTCAAAACCCACCGGATTGCTCCTTTCACAAAATTCATCCCTTTTTCCCACGTCTTTCCATCCGAGGTTGTCATTCAACTCTCTCCAAGGGGTTGATCCTCTGAAGCCAGACCAGAGCAACAATCACAGTCACAGCGACGCAAAAGGAAGAGCCATACAATAATTTCCTCATCGCCCGCAGGGGAGCATGGCCTCCTTCGTCGGGGTCAAGGCTGCTCTCGCGGCATGCCTTTTCGCGACGGCGACGGCAAATACGAGCATGCGCGCCGAGCCCCAGATCTCACTCAGAAATGTCACCGAGCTTTTGCCAGAGCTACAGATCGATTCCGCATCGCGAGACCTAGGATATGTCTCCCCGCCGTACTATCCTGCTCCGTATGGTGGATGGGTTGACGAGTGGAAGGAGAGCTATCGAAAGGCAAAGGCCTTGGTCGATTTGATGACCTTGGTTGAGAAGACGAATATCACGGCTGGAACAGGCATCTTCATGGGTGAGTCCTGATCGTCTGATGCAGTTGTAGTGCGTGACGTTGAAGTTCGAGATCCAACAAAGACTGACAGGGGCCGCAGGGTGAGTTGGAGCTGATGTGGACTCTTATTATGTGAGGCAAAATACTGAATGGGTCCTCGAACAGACGGTGTGCCGGGAACTCAGGCTCAGCTCTGCGCGTTGGCTTTCCCCAGCTCTGCCTTAATGACAGCCCCTCTGGTGTTCGCCAGGCCGACAATGTCACCGTCTTCCCCGCCGGCATCACCACAGGCGCCACCTTCGACAAGTCTTTGATGTATCGACGAGGCGTGGCCATTGGTCAGGAGAACCGCTTGAAGGGTGTCAACATCTGGCTCGGCCCGACGGTGGGACCCATCGGCCGGAAGCCCAAGGGCGGGCGCAACTGGGAAGGCTTCGGTGCCGACCCTGTCCTACAAGCCGTCGGGGGACGGGAGACAATCAAGGGTGTTCAGGAACAGGGCGTCATTGCCACAATCAAGCACTTCGTGGGCAACGAGCAGGAGATGTACCGGATGTACAACCCCGTGCAGAAGGCATACAGTTCCAACATCGGTGAGGACTCGTGCGCCTGACCCCGTGCATTCTATCGAGGTGGCTAATACTCGGAGACGCCTTCAGATGACAGAACTCTTCACGAGCTCTACGCCTGGCCCTTCGCCGAGGGTATCCGCGCTGGTGTCGGGGCCGCAATGATGGCCTACAACGCTGTAGGTTCCCTTTCACCAGGAATCTTGCAACTTATCCCTGGGACATCTGAGACTGACAGGAAGAACAAAACGCTAGGTCAATGGAACGGCTTGCAGTCAGAGCCCATATCTCATTAATGGCCTTCTCAAAGACGAGATGGGCTTTCAGGGCTTCGTCATGACCGACTGGCTCGCCCACATGTCTGGCGTCGCATCAGCCCTCGCAGGCCTCGACATGGACATGCCCGGTGACACGCAGATACCATTCTTCGGCAGCTCGTACTGGATGTACGAGCTCACGAGATCCTCTCTTAACGGCTCTGTCCCCATGGAGCGGCTCAACGAGGCTGCGACACGCATCATCGCCGCCTGGTACAAGATGGGCCAGGATCAGGGGTTCCCCCCCACCAACTTTGACACAAATTCCAAGGAGGCGTACAACCCGCTTTACCCTGCCGCGTGGCCCGCCTCACCGTCGGGTGTGACGAACGAGTTCGTCCCCGCGCAGGCCGACCACGACGTGATCGCGCGGCAAATCGCGCAAGAAGGCATCACGCTGCTCAAGAACCAGGGTCACGCGCTGCCGCTGACGAAGAACCGGCCGCTCAAGGTGTTCGGCACGGATGCCCAGAAGAACCCGGACGGCTTGAACTCGTGCCGAGATAGGAACTGCAACAAAGGCACCCTCGGAGAGGGCTGGGGCTCTGGCACCGTCGACTACATGTATATGGACGATCCAATATCTGCCATCAGGGCGGACTCTCAGGACGTCGTCTACTACAACACAGACACCTTTCCCGCCTCTATCGCCAAGCCCACTGAACATGACGTCGCCATCGTGTTTGTCAACTCGGACTCGGGAGAGAACACCTATACGGTAGAAGGCAACCACGGAGACCGCGACGCGTCGGGCCTCCATGTTTGGCATGGAGGTGACGAGCTCATCCAGAAGGCCGCTGCGACCTACAAGACGGTCATCGTCGTCATCCACACCGTCGGGCCCGTCATCCTCGAGCAGTGGCATGACCTCCCCGCCGTCAAGGCCATCCTCGTGGCCCACCTGCCTGGTCAGGAGGCCGGGCGATCCCTCACCAACGTGCTCTTCGGACGAGCCTCGCCGTGCGGACACCTACCCTATTCCATCACCAAGCAGGAGACAGACCTCCCCGCGAGTGTCACCACGCTGATCGACTCGGAGGCGCCCCTGACGCAGGCCCAGGACTCCTTCACCGAGGGCCTCTACATCGACTACCGCTACCTCAACAAGCAGGGCATCAAGCCCCGCTATGCCTTCGGCCACGGCCTCAGCTACACCACCTTCGCCTTCTCCAATCTCTCCATCACCCGGGGCGTGCCCATGACCACGTTCCCGCCCAGCGCCAGCCCCCGCGGCTCCTCGTCGCTCAACTTCTCGCAGGCGATCCCCGACGCAGAGCAGGCCGTCCTGCCGTCTGGCCTGAGGCCCATCCTGCGATACATATACTCGCACCTCTCCCGCGCCGACGCTGACGCCGCCATCCGCGACGGCCAGGCCCGCAAGTACCCCTACCCGCCGGGCTATTCCACACAGCAGCGGCCCGGCGCGCGCTCGGGCGGCGGCGAGGGCGGCAACCCGGCGCTCTGGGACGTGGCGTACACTATCACCCTCATCGTCACCAACACGGGCGCCACGCACGCCGGCAAAGTAGCCGTACAGGCGTACCTGCAGTTCCCGACGACGGGTGGCGTGCCCGAGACGCCCGTCATCCAGCTCCGCGACTTCGAGAAGACGAGGGAGCTCCGACCGGGGGAGAGCCAGAGGATCACGCTCACGCTGACGAGGAAGGACCTGAGCGTATGGGACGTCGGCGCGCAGGATTGGCAGATGCCCGCAGTGGATGGGGGCTACCGGGTGTGGATCGGGCGCGCGAGCGACGCGCTATTTGACGTCTGCGAGGCGGAGACGCTGTCTTGCCGTTCGGGGGCCGCGCCGCCAGTGTAGATCGTTTCGCCCTTAATGCTGCTGCTGAAGCGGGCGTTTCCATAATTTACTAGGTATATACAGATCAATATTGCTGCAATGCGATGCAATATAACAGCCGTTTCACCCGGTTGGAAGGGATGTGCCATACAGCGACCCGTACGAGAAACCCTTTATCCGTCCAAAAGGAATGAGCCATCGCAGCGTTCCATCCTCACAATAGCCGTAACCACAATTCCAAATGGATTACAATCAATCCCTGTGTCCCGGCTCCATTGTCCAACTCATGTCTATGATTCTTTTGGTCATGCTCGTGTATTTCCCTCTTGTCTCCTCTCCCTGGCTTCCCCACTACCATGCAACGTGCCTCCTCCCCTTGAGCTTCCTCCGCTCCAGGATCCTGCGCCCCGTCTTAGACCGCATCCTCTTGAGCCACCCGTGCCGCCTCTTCTGCACCAGCCGCGTGTGCCCCTGCATCGTGTTCCGCGGGCCGAAGCGGACCTGCGCGGCGCCCATGAGCGCGGGATGCCGTGTCACGGCCGAGACGGGCAGGACGTCCGCGATGCTCGGTGCGGTTCCGGCTGCGGCGCCGGTGTCTGCGGGGGCGGAGAAGATGGCTAAGGGGGAGGGGGAGAAAGGTGTGAGGGAGGGGCGGAAGGAGGGGGCGAGGGAGGGGCGGAGGGGGGAGAGGGTTGTGAAGGACCTGGGAAGGGGGGGGGGGTCAGCGGATGTTTCAGCAGAAAGGATAGGCTTTGCGACGAAGGTCTGGGGTGTGATCACCTGCACCAGAGAAGGCTGAGCTTTCCCATGAGGGGGAAAACCAAGCTTCGCGGGCTGCGGGGACACAGAACGGGGGGATCGATGGATGGGTGGATGGAGGGAAGGATGGGCATACCGTGAGCAGGGTTGGATATAGCGGGCGACAGGCCGCGCGAGGCGTGTGATGAAGAGCATTGCGCTGGATCTCGTCGTGGAATCGACTCGATTCGACTCGACTCGTGCGATTTGCGATTTGCGATGGGCGACGCGGGACTAGGGATGTGGGATGAAATCCGTCGATCGTCTTGCACAAAGAGAGATTGCGCAATCGGGGTGGGAGATGGTGAGGGTGGGCGAGATACGGCGTCGCGCGATATTCAAAGAGACGCTCTCGATTGCGGTCGTGGAGATTCGGGGGGATCTATGCTTGTCTCGTGGGAAAGTCGAGGTTCATGACGGCCGCAAAACCTCGAAAGTTGGAGGGATGGATTCGAGGTTGTCGCGGCGCAATGGGGAGCGGACAGTGCGGGAACAGTGCAGGACAAGTATATACTGTGTGGGGACTCGAGGTCTGGTTACATAATCAAGCGATTCTCCGAGCGAGTTTTTGGCACATGGCACCGGGTATGAATTTTGTGGGGGCACAAGATTGGCACCGGGGCTTGGATATCATCATAGGCGGTGCTTCAAGCAGGTCGTTCGGAGAACTTCATGAACAGGAACAGGAAGAGAAGATTCATGCTACCTGATAAGTCTAAGTGACTGGACAGAATGACCGGAAGCAGGATGTACTCGTGATCGTCGCGTCAGTCCGACTCAAGGAGGTCGCGGAAGGGGCTCACTCCTGACTCCCCCCCCTCCGGTGCGCTCTCCATGCGGGCGCGATCCGGGCTGTCCTGCAGAGTCGCACAGCCTACACCGTAGGGTCCTGTGCGACTGCCGTCGCATGGGCACCCTGCTGCTGGGGAGCGAAGTCGATCGGCGAGTGTCCGTGCGAGGTGCAGCGGATGGCGGGGGAGTTGGGGGACATCGCTGGCCTCACTCATGGACTCTACTGGTGGTACTGCCTACCGAGAAGGAGGGTAGGATGGAAGAAGGAGAAAGGGGGCTGGGTAAAGAGTAAGCTGTGAGAGAGTGGGGCAAGAGAGCGGGAGTGCGTGTGTATAGAGGAGAGAGAGACAGAGAGAGAGAAGAACAGAGTGAAAGAGAGTAAGAGAGAAAGAGAGAGAGTAAGAGAGAAAGAGAGAGAGAAAGAGAGAAAGAGAGAGAGAGAGAGAGAGAAAGAGAGAGAGAGAGAGAGAGAGAGAGAGAGAGAGAGAGAGAGAGAGAGAGAGAGAGAGAGAGAGAGAGAGAAGAGGGAGAGACATGTTGTCCGAGACTGGCGAGTCGTCCCGCTCCCTTGGCCGTGCGCGACTGACTCGCTGAGACTTTTCTGTTCTCTTGCAAACGCTCGTTTTGTCTCTGATGCTGCGTTTTCCTTCTTTCCTAAGCATGTCTTCGGCGGCTGCATGCCGACAAAGGCCTGGGAACAAGTCGGCTCCCTGGCGCGCACGTCACTCCGCCACGGGGAGCGCGGGGAGCACAGGGAGCTCAGGCCGTGCCGGGAGGTCGCAGCTCGTGCTCCGTGTGTGCTGCATACTGGGATAAGAACATCCATCATACCTTGTTCCAGAAGCTCACCGGATGGGCGGTCCTGCTCGTACGAGAATACTGGTACAGGACCTCGGGGTGCGAAACTCTGGTCGTGACAATATAGAGGACTTGATAACGGGACGCAGTCCCCTGCTCGGATGACAGTTTCGAATTCTCGGCGGAATATGGCCCCCTGCTCCTGCGAGTCAGAAATGATCGCCGTGGCGGGCACGGCACGACGCCCGGCCGCGGGTGCAGCCCCTGAGCCCGGCGTCGACATGGACGAGTACGGGGTCCGGCTCGCGAGGTGTGGTCAAGCGCACAGCATGCCAAATGCGTATAGGCACCGCGGGCTCTGGACGGGCGATTCCTAGGGAGATAGGCAGGATATCCCGAGAGAAAGGAATAGCAACATGCTCATTGTAAGCGAGAAGAGCGGGTAGTAGATCATCTCGGCGATGGGAAGGGGAAAGCTGTGCGATGTAGAGGAGAGCCGTACATCGGGGACGGAGTGCTCCGTACGTGCGATGGATCCAGGATCAGCTGAGCCGGATGCTGCTCCGGCGAGAGGCAAAGTCGACGAGATCAAGGCACGGCTTCCTTCTCCCACACCATCGGCGGAATTGCCTCGCTGTGAGCTGTCTCAAATTCATCGCCTCACGTGGAGCCTTCGCGGACGGATGCGCGTCTGCTGTTGGCCGGGACACCATGGACCGGATAAGATGGGAAGGCAATATGTCGTTGGCCAAGACTGCGACAGCCGGGCTTTGTTGCAAGCACGTAGGTCTTGCTCGGAAGGAGGTCGTGGGAAGAGGTTGTTGGTCCGGGCTGCGGATATACTCGTACGAGGATGCGCAGGCGGCCAGTCTTGGGGATTGTGCGGTGGCATCGCTTTGACCGGGTGAAGGGGGGGGAGAGGTTCTTGCATGACTCGGTTGAAGGGAGCGGGGACAGAGGGGATGGTGAAGGAGTGGTGTTGGAGATGGAGAGAGGGTAATGCCGTGGGACATTTTCGGGCCGGGGCGATATATTGGCATCTATTGACGTATATTGAGATATGTATATATAGATGGCTGGCGCTCTCTCGTGGTTCTGTGAGATCGCTGCTCTTCTCCTGTCTTGGGTTCTGTTCTAAGATCAACAGCCTTGACGCATCTGGACACCTTAAGACTCCCCAGTCCATACTCCAGCCCGTACTCGCCAAGATGAGAGAGGAAACCATCATGCCGTCCCCCACCGTGGTGCTCATCACCGGCGTCGGAAGAGGTACCGTCCCCAGCTTGCCCGACCCCCGATGCAGACACCACCACTGACATCTACTGTCCAGGAATTGGAAAGGCCCTCGCGGCAGGATACCTGTCCATGCCGAACCACACCGTGATCGGCACCTTCCGGAACACCTCCCAGTCCGCCGAGCTGCGCACGCTCGCCGCCGCGAGCAACTCGCAGCTGCTCCTCGTCCGGCTCGAGAGCAGCTGCCCGACGGACCCGCAGCGCGCGGTCAAGGAGATCCAGGCGATGGGCATCCAGCACATCGACGTAGTGATTGCCAACTCGGCCGTGTGCCCGCCGCTCGTGCCGCTGGACATGGTGGAGCCCGGGGTGATCAGCGAGACGTTCAGCGTGAACACGCTGGCGCCGATCCTGCTGTTCCAGGCGGTGAAGCCGATGCTGGAGATGTCGATGGACCCGAAGTGGGTGTCGGTGTCATCGTCGGCGGGGTCGATGGCGTACATGAAGGAGAATGACACGGCGTTTGCGGGGGCGTATGGGCTCTCCAAAGCTGCCATGAACTGGTTCACGGTGTAAGCATATGTCAACATCGGGATGCAGGAGGGGAGGAAAAAAGTGTCAGGAGGAGCTCTTTGCTAACGTCGTCTCCAGAGGGCTGCACTCTGCAAACAAGTTCCTCACGGCGTTTGTCATTCATCCCGGGTGAGTCTCCTCCTTGGTCTTTGCCAGCTCTCCCGTCCAGTTTGTCACGCAAGGGGTGCATTGATTCCCGGTCTGACAGGGCGCAGGTTTGTCCCGACTGATATGGGCAATTTTGCCGCCCACAGCATCGGGCTGGAGGCCCCGCCCGAGGCGATGGAGGACTCGTGGATCAACACTATCGACGTGGTGAGTCGGATGGCATCCCCAGGATAGTGGCGGGAAATGCTCTGTACTGACCGTTTGAAGATTTCCAGGGCAACTCGCGAGGAGACGTCCGGCAAGTTCATCAATGTCATGGACAGGACGGTACTCCCCTGGTAAGGGGGGCTGAGGGTTTTGGGATGGGGAGAACGAATGAGCGTGGATTTTGCAGGTGTTTTTGGTCCTTTGTTCAACATCTCAGTCATTGCTGTTACAGTATGGGGAAAAGGGGGGGCGTTTGGGCGCAAGCGTGTCACTCGGCGAGTGGTCGAAACCAGATTGAGTATCTTTTCATGATGCCGCAAGTCAGCATAGAGAAATGCACCGAGAACGTACGGAAGCTTGAAGTCGAAGCTTCGTTCTTGTTGAGTATCTCAGTATTGTATCATATACCACACACAGCATCCGACTGGACTTCGTCGTCGACAGAGCCAGCCATGATGAGTGTGCTGAGATTGATGAGGCCCATGAGGTCCATGAGGTCGATGGACTTGGTGAATGTGAGTAAAGTGAGTAAAGTGAGGTCGATGGGGTTGTTCCACTGTATGAGACCAGGAAAGAGGGCATCGATACGGAGTACTCCGTACTGTGTGGACCCCTGGTCACTCGCCGGCATCCCCCCGCCAAATTGAAGTACATATACTCCGTACTCCGTACGGAGTAGAGACATCTTGGAGGCTCTCGGTGCCCAAAACCCTGTGTCCTGCACTGTGCGGTACAGACGCGGCAAGTGCTGTTCGCGGACCTCGAGTTGCTCCTGCCTATCAGCACCAGCACCGTTACACGTTCTTCGTGCCCCGTTCGGCGCAAGGCAAGAGCTGCCCCGCGCCTTCCGTCGGAATGCCGAATCTGCTGTGGAACGCGGCGAGACGGACTCCAGACGGCAAGAGCCCGTGGGTCTCGACTGCCTCATGATGAGCTGTGAGCTTCCCCCCCTCCGTTGCCCGTATACGCGTATCTGTACAATTTGTAAGAATACTACGGAGTACGGAGTAGATTCGGAAGAATTCCAGGGCGATTGATCCGTCTGCTGATTACATCATGGATGTTCTCCGTATGGAGTGACAACAGACTCGCTGTGAGAGCATTGAAATCAGACGATCAGGATGACGCTGACGATGTTCGGTGTCCAGAGTCCGCCCTGTGCGTGCAGTCTGCCTCTATGAAGACAACTGAGGGTTCTCCGAGCTCGGTGCCGAGCACGACGTCTCCTCTGTGCGATAGGGCTGATCAAGTGCTCAGGGGTGTTGTTCTCACCTCAAACTCGTGCCAGTAACCCCTGAAATCGCCTGTGCCCGGGGTTGCATGTCATGATCGATTCTCGTTTGTCTCTTCCATTCAGCATCATCACCCTGCGGACTCCACAAGATGCTACCAAGCTGACCTCAGAGCACCGTGTCGAGGAGGCATGCTCGTGAGACTCCATGATGGAGTTGCCCATACGAATGACGAGTACGGAGTACGGAGTACAGAGTATAGAGTATACACGGAGATGCTCTCGTCAGGAAATCCTCCGTACCCGCCGTTGCATCGCTCACCTGCCGTCCATTCCGTGCCGTGTCTGTCCCTGAAGTGTCGAACGCGGCGGGGAAGAGTAAGAGCTAGCAAAGCCTCGTTCGACACCATCATCCTCCATACCCATCATGGAGCAGCCTCGCAGCTCTCCCCAGGCGGTCCAAAATGCCTGCGACCACTCTCCCTCCTCCTGCTCCTCCTCCTCCTCCTCTCCCTCCTCCTCCTCCTCCTCCTCCCCCGCTCCCCTTCGCCCATCTTCTCTTTATCATCCCCCCGCCCCCCACCCATTCAACCTCTCTCGTTTGCCTCCTCCCCTTGCTCTCTCGGAGTCCCTGCTGCCCTTGTGCTCTCAGCCTGGGCCTCGTTCATCCTCCTGCATCCTCAATCGAGGTCCCCTGACCTCTCTTCAAGGCCTGTCCTTCCGGGCGTTTCACCCCTTCAAGGCACGCGTCCCGATGATAGATCGCAGCTCCCCGCCATGACCTCCATCGAGCTCTTCTCAGCCCCCGTGCTGATCCCCGCGTCCCTGGTCTTCATCGCGGCAGCGTTCGTGTGGAAGCCGAAAAGAGACAGTCGGAACCCGCCTCTGGTTGCTTCGCCTTTCCCATTCTTCGGACACTTGTTCCAATTCCTCTACTACGGGCCAGAGTTCTGGTCTCGACTCAGGTGAGACCTGCTTGGCCCTCAACTATCAGGGCCCCTCCCGCCTGCACAGGACATCTGCATGGAGGCTTCGAGATGGGAGCAGACTGAGGTCGTCTATGCTGACTGCGACGCGCCGCAGAGAGCAAACCCGCCTTCCCATATATTCCATCTTCTTCGTCACGCAAGAAATCCACGTCATCAACGATGCCAAGCTCATCCACCTCGTTCACCGGGAAGCCTCCAACAAGGACAGGCAGGCCAGAGCCATCTCCCAGCGGACCATGACAGTCGACACCGTCTTCGGCAAATTGTTCGGTCTGTCCAAGTCAGAGGTGGATATCATCAAGACCAACATCGATGGCAAGATGGAAGGCCCTTATTACAGGCTCGAGATGCATCAAATGCTGGCACGAGACCTCGGTCCTTCCTCGCCCATCATGGCGCAGATCGACCGCGACACGTTGCTCGGCGTTGGTCGTGAGATCGGGCTCATGTCAAGGGGCGGCCCGGCGTGTGTGGATCTCTTGCAATGGCTACACGCAGCCTTCCTTCGCGCCGCCTCCGTCGCGCTCTATGGCCCCGAGAACCCGGTCATCAAGAGGCCAGAGATGGTCCAGGATCTGTGGTACGTGCGAAAACTCGTCTGGCAGTGAAGAGTGGAAGGGTGGATGCCGCTCGCATGTAGGAGCTCTACAGCGAGAGCCTTCTATCACGCCCCCGCTCGGAACACCTGGGTGCTGATGCTGACCGAAACGCTCCCGCAGGGACTTTGATCAGGCGCGTTCAAGGATATCCATCGGCTGGTTCCAGAGCGTCCTGGCCCCCACGGCTTTGAAGGCGCGTGAGAGAGGCGTCGAGGATTTTGGGAGGTTCCTTGCCAAGGCACGGACGGGATGGTCCGAACTCACCAACAACATCATGGCGCTCGACGAGAAGTACGGCTTCTCCGAGGAGTCGCACGCGCGCTTCCACTTCTCCATGATGACCGGTACCGTCTCCAACACCATCCCGACCATCTTCTGGATCGTCGCCGCGATCGTGTGCGACAAGTCGCTCCACGCCCGGATCCTGGACGAGCTCAAGGAGGCCATTGTGCGGGAAAACGGCGCAGGGGCCAAGGGCCCCCGGCTGACCATGGACGTCAAGGCCGTCAGGCAGAAATGCGCCCTCCTGTGCGCCACCTGCGACGAGACCATCCGCCTCCGGACCGCGGGCAGCGTCGCCCTGCGCGTCGAGAAGGACTACCTCCTCGGCGAGCGCTACCTGCTCAACAAGGAAGCGCTCATTCTCGTCCCCGGCGCGGCGCTGCTCACGGACCCCTCTGCCTGGGGCCCCGACGCCGACGTCTTCCGGCCGGAGCGCTTCCTCGACCCCAGGGCGCGGGCGAACCCGGCGTGGGCGCCCTTTGGCGGGGGATACAACATCTGCCCCGCGAGGCACCTCGTCAAGGATCAGATCATTGGCGCGGTGGCGATGCTGGTGTTTACGTTCGACTTGGCGCATGGGGATGCTGCGCGGGAGGGGCAGGGGTTTCGGGATGTCGCGGGGGCGGGGGACAACATGAGCACGACTGTGCCCCCCGCGAAGCCGCTCGACGTGCGCTTCACTACACGGAAGGGCATGGAGGGGGTGAAATGGGATATAGCATAGGGAGAGAGAGAGAGAGGGGGGGGGGTAGATTTAGAGAAGAGCTGAGCTGGTCTGGCTATACTTCTTGTTGGGGAATTGGAGGTCGTGTTTGCGCAGCAGTGTCCTCGTGCGCAGTGCTCCGTAGGGAAGGCATGGGTGAACATCGAAAGACATTGAAACCGCCGGAGAACGTCATGTCAACTCCACCTTATAGATCTGAGGGGGGACGAGAAACATCACATACGACCATATCCACTTGAAAATACGGGATCCCGTCCGCTCTCCCATAGTCAAGCCAGTGAGAGGCAGATTAGTAGTCAGGTGGGTGACCACTGGCGAACACCGGCTGTTGTATGTTTTTTTGGCCTTGCTCCGGGGATGTAAATCCTTTCCTGGGTGTCCTCTCTTTCGAAGGGCCACCCTTCATTTTTCTTGGTCGTTCTGGTCTGTTGTGGTGTGCGTAGTACATGTTGTTTTCAGGGGGCATTGTTGTTTTCAGGGGGGCAAGAATAGGTACACCTAGTCTAGGAATCGGTATTTGGACAGAGGACGGGGAACAAAAATGGGACTACGGTCTACGAGCCACTTCTAGGCCTGCCTTTCAATCCAAACTAGATCAACACCGGCGTGCTTGTCCTCGGTGTACTTGCATGTATCATCGCGATCCTCCTTCTCCGCATGTTGGAGTCAACGCGATGCAATCGAAATCACCTAGTCAAGTGCAGAGGGAGTAGAAGGGACTCAAGGGCTTCTACTTCGACCAGGCGAAGGGGGTCCCACACTTCTGGTCCTGACCTTTGACCCCTAGCAGGGTCCGCATTCGGGTTCTGGCATCCTGATCTACCCACCTGTCCATGGATGCTTCTCAGTACAGGAAAAGGGGAGCAAACTTGACGCCCCCTGAATGGTTCTCGTGGTCACCACTTGAGGGGCTCGTGCAGTCAGTCGGGAGGGGATGACTTCTGCAGAGTACAGGGTAGCCAGGTTCGGCGAGCCGGATGCAATTGAGATCAAGTTGTGGCTTCATCCTCACGAATAAATACGGAGTACACGCCTCGAACACAAGCACAATGTATGCGACCAACGTGCAGGCCTAGTATTTTGATCATCCAGGGGTATACTGTCGATGGCACTCCCGGGACATGAGCTGGTGGAAAGGCCTGACGTAGAAATCGTGAGGATGATGCACTCGTGGCAAATCATGGAGTGGGCATGAGAAAGGAAAAGTGCTCGTGAGACAGTCGTACCGAGGCACCACGATATGACCTCGTGAGAAAGCATCCCAAGCACATACGACCATAGGCAGTGGAGAACTCGGGGTCCCGTCCGCTCCCCCATAGATAAGCCCCTGACCGGCAGATTAGTAGTTGGGTGGGTGACCACCAGCGAACACCGGCTGTTGTATGTTTTTTTGGGGTCTTCTTCATCCCTTGACCTCTTGATTCCGCACGAGGAATCCCTTTGCTTCTCTTTCTGAAGGTCATCTCTCTCTCCAGTGGGCTTCATTCTGTAAGAAGGGAAAGGCAAAGAGCCATTGTCTATTCCGGGGTCGTGTAGCATCATCTTGGCAACATCGCTCGTGGCTTGGGGGTTTCTGCCATCTCCATCCACAGGAGCCTCCAGCTTTGTTGTTTGCGGAGTCCGAGGACCATGGATGGCCCATGCCTGCCTTGAACGCGAAGAAACACAGCACAGTCTACCTGCCCCCAATTGCTTCGTCCTGCAGGGTGCTCTAAGTAGACGCCTCCGGGGCGACCGCCAGGCCGTTCCAGTCCCACGGCCTCGTCTCCGTCTGGACAGCCACGTTCGAGTCAGCGTGCCACTCCACCCCCGGCGCCTTGCTCGGGCTCTCCGCGTCCCAGTAGCCGTCCACGCCGAAGAACTTCTCAATGACAAGCCGCTTGATGGGCTTCTGTGAGGGCGTCTGCGGCACGTCATCCTCGGCGTCGATGAGCCGCAGCACGCGCGGGTGCATGTACTGCGGGAGCAGGGGCCGCAGGTCCTCACAGATGGAGGCGAGGGTGATGCGCTCGGGGCTCCCCGGCTGCTGCTGGCTCTGGCGGCGCTGCGCGTCGGGCGAGAGGCGCACGACGGCGCCGCAGATCTCCTTGGCCTCGTGGTCGGGCACGCCGAGGACGCAGGCGAATGAGATGTAGGGAAGCGCGATGAGTGCCATCTCGACCTGGAGCGTGGGGATGGAGTATCTCTGCCAGCGGATGTCTGTGGGCAGGCTCGAAGGTAAGCGGAACATGCGATTGATGGAGGGTATATGCACGTGCGGAGAGGATCATATGGATGAGATTTGCTGGGGCAGTGGAAAGGGGGGTTCATACAGTCTGCAGATACGCGGCCACAGAAGTAGTATTCGCCGTCGCGGAGCTCGACGTAGTCTCCGGTCTTGAAGAATCCGTCCTCGTCGAATGCGGCCTTGGTCTCTTCCTCGGCGCCGAAATAGCTGGCGGTGATGGCGAAAAGGAAAAGAATGTCAGTTATGGTGGACAGAAAATTGAGACGTGCCTCAGGGGCAAGACGTACTGCGAGAATAGCCTTGGAGACTTGATCAGCAGCTCGCCGTGGTCTCCCTCGGTCAACTTGGCTTGAGTATCCGGTTCGTGCGGCGCGCCGATGCAGGTCTGAGAGAAGTCAGCTTAATGAGCCCGCTCCCTCCTCGAAACCCCTTTCTTTCTTCCTTTTTATTTTTGGCAAGTTCTTTCCATCCAAAAAATCATAATCTCGTCTTTTCGGGATGAAGGGGATGCAACTAACAGCCATCGAAGCGCCGTCTTCTGGAAGGAGCTTGATGAGAGAGCAGCTCCCCAACTCAGTGGCGCTATAGAGATTGATGAAGGGGACGCCTGTCCTGGACTGCCAGAACTTGACCACCTTAGGGGATGGCGTGCAGCCCGCGGAATAAATGGCCTTGAGCCGGCTCAGCCGGCTCAGGAGTCTCTCCTGCTCCTGAAGGTCTTTGGACTCGACGTATTCCTTCATTTGTCGAAGCATCGCGGGCGTGAATCCGACCTGGTCGATGTCGTTCTTCAGCAAGATATCCAAGATCTGCTCGGCAGACGCCAGCTCGCTGATGTGGACCTTGGTGCCGATGATGGGGGGAACCAGGATCCCGTGGAGCCCGCCGAGCCAGTGAGCCGGCCGGGTGCAGATATACTCGCTGCCGATCGCCCCATCAGGAACGTGCGTTACGATCATTCGGGGGAGCACGACTCCCTTGGGCCGGCCTGTTGTGCCGGAGGTGAAGATGATCAGCCCGGGGCTGTAGGGGTCCAAGGCCGGGGCGTCATCGATGCCGATGCCGTCCAGGTCCTCCAGCGGGCTGGCGTCGCATGAGATGGGCAGCAGCAGCACGTCCAGATGCTCGCCCTGTCCCTTGACGAAGGCGGTGGTCTCCCGTGCTCGCTCGAGAAATCCTTGGCCGGCGAGCAGGCAGGATGACTTGGTGAGCTCGATGAAGTAGGCGGCCTCCTCGGGCATCACGCCGGAGCCTGGGGACGTGTGAGCAAGGAGGAATGCATGCTTCAATTGTATTTCTTCCGATCATACTGGATATTCAAAAATGGATGTAGAGGGCTATGTGGAGGTGGTGGTACATAGGCTTCATTCGGTGTATGTGTCTGGCTAGACTCACTAAGCGGGACGCACGCGCCGCCCAAGGCGCGGATCGCGAGACAGGCCACGACCATCTCATAGCTGGCCCGGCCGAGGACGCAGACGTACGGCGCGTCGGCTCGCAGCAAGGCCCTGTCGTCGAGCGCCGAGGGCGGCAGGCGCTCGCGCATAACGTCGCGCATGCGCAGGACGTCGGCCACGAGCTCATTGTACGTCTTGTCGAAGCCTGCGCCATCGGCGATGACGGATCTCCCCGCGCAGCGTTTCGCCGATCGGAGGAACTGCACCAAGCCGGCGTCGTTGGGGAACGTTACCTTTGCAGAAGCCATGGCGTCGGAGATGCGTCTGGTCTGCACGGGAAATGGGCAACAGGCTGCCACGCGAGAGGGGCAAGGAGAAATAGGATGAGGACGGCGGATGAGACTCTCGTGAATACGACCCTACATGGGGAGCTTGAGGCCCTTCCCGAGATATCAGGGAGGGGGAGTCGTATTATGTATGGGTGCACGAGGGGACGGACTTAGACATGTCTCGCCCCATGAAAGATCAGGTCGCAAATGGATGAGCCGAGGCACATAACAGCATCTGCTCGTTGGTGTTAGCATGGACAGAGTACCTGCGATGTTCGGAGCAGCACGGTGAAAGAGGCTTGATGAAGGCACGGCTTTGTTACCGAACCCCGACATCTGATCAAGCACGGAGTACCAAACTCCGTACTCCGTACTCCGTTCATCTGTGCGCCTCGTGTATGTAGCCTTGCAGAAGCGGCATGTAGGTCAATGTCGCCCAGACAGGTATCCGGAAATCGGATGGTGGGTCGTGGGGATGGTGAGAACTCCACAAAGGCACGCGAGATGGTGGTGGTGATGATGATGATGATGACGCTGGAGTTTTGCCTTTTCGAGGTCCGATCGTCAGGGTTACAGAGGCCGAGACCAGGGTTGATGACATAATCAGCAAAACAAACGGTGTAGAATTGGTCTAACCGGATTGGCACAGAGCGCAGATGCGGCAGGCGCGGTGGAGAAGGGGACGGAACGCGGGGAAGGAGCGTTGGAGACTCGCGAGAGCCCAAGAAAGGAAGGAGCCCGCATCACATTTATCGAAAGGCCACGATGCATCTTCTCTTGCATCAAACGGCATCGTCAGGCGTCTGCCCAGAAGCGTCCCTTTCATTGCCTTCCATCCGCCTCGCACATCGTCATCTTGTTTTGTCTTGTCCCATGCCAACCCTTGCCATGCCAACCCATGCCAACCCATGCCATGCCGCCCCCTTGTTGCGTGCTCCTGCAAGCTGCGCTTTCTACAGTCGTCAACAAGGCCAGGCTCCCGCATGACATCGCATGTCCACGAGGTTCGAGTGCGACATGGGACTCTATACGGGACGGCCGAGAACGAGAGTCTGACAGCATCAGCAAGCGTCGATGGTCAGCGGCTGGCCGATGAATTTGCGCTACGTTCCCGTCTTACCGGCAACCACCGGGACAGCGGGGGGACGGGAGGAAGAAAAAGAAAAGGGAGCGCTTGGGCGGGGTTTTCAAGCTGGAGGGCGCTGCTGGCGAAGCGGCCTGGGTTCGTCCTGTTGGCACGGACGTCAGCGCAGGATCTCGGAGGCGGATGAATTCATTCGTGTCGTGCATATCAGGCATGCGAGGGAAGCCTCGTACGAACGAGTACGCTTCGCACGAGGAGGGATACTACTCTCGTTGGGAGAAGGTCCCTTTCTTGATTCGACACGGACATGAACACGAACGCGGAAACGGATACGAGCATGGCCATGGTCATGGTCAGGGTCACGGACTTGGACTTGGAGGAAATGGACTTGGACTTGGACTTGGACTTGGACTTGGACTTGGACACGGGCGAACCTCTCAGCCTGATGATCTAGTCAACAAGTCGTGGCCAAATTTGGCCATTGGTGATCGGAGCTCGCAGCCAGAAATAGCCGGTCTTGCTGCGGCATTGCGGGATATGTTTCCTCTTCCGGCTCGCTCGCTCGCTCGGCCCAATCCCTGATGTCGGTGGGGCCACCCAGCTGCCGGTCAGAGCCCTACGAGTACGAAAGGGATCCGTCAGGAACGCGTGGGTTCTCCATACCATGGACATGGGACGGCCAATTACCACGTTGAATGATGATTCGATGGATTCACTACCTTGTCAGTCGACTCGGCCGTGGCTCCATCCCTTTCTCTTCATCCTGCCCTCTCGGGGACCCTGGCCAAGAGGCATGTCGATGCAGAGAGAGCGAGGGTTAGCAAGCGGCGGGCATGCTCAAGACAGCCCCGAGGCTGACAGGTACGGAGTAGTTAAAGAGGCTGGCCGCGCCCTTGCCGGCCATCTCCATCTTGGGAATCCCATCCTACCCACGACTCCTCCATCTTCCGTGTATGCTGACGGTGCGCCGACAAGTACGAATCATCCTTGCCCCCCCATCCCATCATGGACGTTCCTAGCACGGCCTGCGGGCCGAATAGCACCGCCGATCAGCGGACGCAGCCGAAGCCGACTGCAAGCACAGCAAAGACCGGCCCCGGTTCTCGCGCGTCACTCGCCTGTCTCCCTTGCCGATCTCGCCATATTCGATGTGATGCCGGGAAACCAACCTGTGAAAGGTGCGCCGCTGAGAACAAGACCTGCGTCTACGCAAAATCTCGGAGGGGGGGCCTCGACAGGGCCGCCCTCGCTGCTCTGGCCGCCCGGCAGCAGAAAGCAGTGCCGGCCGAGAATCTCAGTCAGGCCCCGTGTCAAGATCACGGTCAGATTCAAAGTCAGCCTCCGGCGTTTGCTCGCCCCTCGATCGATGGCATCTCCAGCCTTCCCCCATCCTGGGAATACGTCGAGAGCAGCGCCTCATCCAGCTTCCAGCCTTCTCAGATGCGTGGGCTTGGCTCGCCGGATACGGCCACAAGCGCTGCGCTGGATCCGACCCCTCAGCACCTCTTGCGCACGGCGAGCACCTCGCCCCTCCCGGTAGACCTCTACTCGATGGACATCGCCGGCGATGCCTTCATCGGTCGGTACTACAAGTGCTTCCACAGGTGCCATCCGTGCGTCCTCCCGCGGAAGTATCTGGAGAGAATGGTCCGAAGCTCGCCCCCGAGCGCCGCCCTGAAAGCCTTGCTGAGCGTCTTGAAGTACATGGGCTCCTTCTACTCCTCATCGGCCCACCAATCGATGCCGGGTGGTTCTCTGTCCGAGCAGTTGCGCGAAATCGCCTTGACCGCCATCTCCGAGGCCGAATCCGCCTCCCCGGCCTCGTCATCAAGCTCGTCAATATGGCTACTGGCCCAAAGCCATCTCATCTACTCCATCGGGCAGTACTGGCGGTCCAACTCCGCAGAGTCGAGACACCACCTGGACGCCGCCATCCGATTGGTTCTGGAATTCCGCATGTATCAATGGGAGTTTGCTGATGAGCACGGGCAGGGCGATCCCGTCTTGCAGGAGTGCTTGAGGAGGACCTGGTGGCAGATCTACATCGTCGATGGGAGCCACGCAGCCATCCAGCGGCGAAACGTCTTCGCCCTGAGGTCTATCTACCCAACGGCAGAACTCCCATGCGAGGAGGACGAATACGAGTCTGAGGTGAGCCTCGGCCCCCAGGATCCTCCATGCCGTGTGCTCCGCCGCCTTCGGCCATGGCACCCGTGAAGTACACATCGAGCGAATTGGAATGAGAACGGACTTGTCTAAGCCGGGTTTGAGCTGACGTCTTGTCAGAATATTCCCCCGCCCAAATCATTGGAGCAGTTCAACGCCCGAGAGTTCGCGCCCGACAACATACATTTCTCGTCCTTTGCTTACTTGATCGGGGCCATGCGGACCATGGCCACGGCCATCACGAGAGCCCATGCCATCACGAGCGTATCGTCCGAGTGTAGTCCCGGTGCGCGCTCGCCCAAATTCTTGGAGGAGGTCGACGCCCTGATCCGCGGATGGTTGCTGTTGGTCCCGGAATCGAAGAGCCATTTCTTTACCAAGAATGGAGACATGGACGAGCTTCTCTTCTATGCGTTCATGGCATTATATGCGTGAGTCAATCTCAAACCACAATAATACGTGTGCAGCTGGGGAACCTCAAATGCTGACAGATCTTCTGATCCTCTCTAGCTCCAAGGCCGGCCTCAATCGTGCGTTTTCGGAATGTCACGTTAATCCGCTCGAGGACATGTCCAGCTGCTCCTCCCCACACGTGAAGGAGTGTCAAGCCAGAGGCTTTGATCTCTCAGAGCTGTCGCCTTTCACGCGCGTCCACACGGCGATATGTATCGAAGCGGCGGAGGCGCAAATCCGCATGTTGTCCTTTCCCGTCCCGCCGACCTCCCATTCGCCCTTCACCATCTGCATGCTCACGACCGGGACGCTCTCCCTCCTAGCGGCCTGCAAATTCATCCTCCGCGGAGAGAGGTTGGCGGTCGCGAGGGATCAGATCAGGGCCAGCATCGGATACCACAGGGCCATGGCGAGCGTGTGGCCGCAGGCAAAGACGAATCTGCAGGAGATCCAGGAGATTGCGCGCAACGTGCTAGCCATCGACGCGGCCAACGGCGACGTCCAGAACGAGGCTTCCCGCCAGAACTCGATAACGAGCATACAATCCGTGCAAGGAGGTGATGAGCTCGCCGCGTCGGCAGTCAACAACGGCTTTTTCCTTGCCGTAGCCCAGGGGCCCTCGTTGCCGACAGTGGATGCGCAGATATGGAGCGCGAATGACGTGCAAGTACCGATGGATCTCGCATGCTGGTGGACGGGCGAGCCCGAGATGATGAACTCGTGAGATCTCGTGAGTTCGCCTCATTCACCAACCGGGGGAAAAGGGGGGACAATTTGGACGCCTTGGAGTCAGGCCGAGGTACTGTGTGACAGCAATTTCAGCACTGTGGTTGAATGCGGGGCCCGATTTTCTTATCGGCTATCGATAAGCCCGAGGATCCGTGGGCGGTGTCTTTTTTCTCGTCATTCTTGACGACGACGACGACGACTCTCGCCCTGTGCAGTCATCACGATCTGCTGCAGCGGGTCGGACTCTCGAAAAAATGGCAGGCAAAAAAGGTAGGTCATTCCCCGATGCAGCAGTGGATGGAGTGTGGCATTCTGGAGGCATCGGTCTTGGGGGGGGGGGGGGATTAGCGGCGGCTAATGTGCACAGCTCCCTCGAAACACTCCCGCGCCTCGCGGCGCGCGACATCCCCGAGCATCAACACAGACAAGTCGCTCAAAGACGTCTCCCTGCCCTCGGCGGCCCCCTCATCCCGACGCAGCACGACGCTGCAGCCCTCCGTCCTGGCGGCGCGACACTCGGCCGGCGTGATGAAGAAGACGGCCAAGGGCCGCAAGAGCCGGCCGTCAGCGCGGGCGAAGCGAAGGATGGAGAAGGGCCTGGAGATGGCGGAGGCGGTGCTCGAGCGCACGAGCAAGAAGGTCGAGAAGAGCCTCGGGCGGGCCAGGGTCGTCAAGGCGCGGAGCAAGGGGTGGGAAGATATCAACAAGGTCGCTGGGGAGAAGAAGGGCGCTGCGAGGGCAGGCGACGGCGACGAGGAGGACGAGGATGAGGACGATGACGATAGTGAGGAGGAGGGAGGAGGAGAGGCTGTGGCGGCGAGGATGACGATGACGACGAGCGCGCCGAACCGCTTCGGCGACGAGGACGAGGAGATTCTGTAGCGTTTGGCATTCTCTGGATTCATGGGGCGGCGTTTTGGCATCTGGGCTTCTTCTCTGTTGGATTTGCTGTAGAAATTCTGCTGCAAAGAGTCATACTTCTGCTGCTGCTGCTGCTGTTGCTTGGGGCCGTCTTTGCTGCACGACGCATGAGCGTACGGACATGCTCTGCCTCCTCCTCATCGCGCGGGTATATGAGAACTGTGACGTAGTATCCAACGCCGGGCCCCCCTCGGCCCCCTTTTACTTCCTCACCACCCCCTCCAGATACAACCTCATCGTCCCGCCCACCAGCCCCGTCGCTGGCTTCCCCTCCCTCGCCCCACTCGCCTCCATCTCCTCCCTCACCCTTCTCAGCACCCCCGCCGCCTCCTCCTCCGCGACGCGCCGGCCGCCCTTCTTCCGCCCCAGCGTGACCTCCACCTTCATCCCCTTGTCGAGGAAGTCCCGCAGGCGGCTCATCTTGACGAGCAGGTCGTTGCCGCCGATGGCCCACGTCATCTCGAGCTCCTTGGTCTTGGGCTTCTGCGCGGCGGCGGCGCGCTTGCGGTCTTTGAGCTGCCGCTGGCGCTCGTATTCGTCGCGCTTGTTGACGATCTTGCAGACGGCGTAGGTGGGTTGCGGCGGGGGGGGTTCGCTGATGGGGTCTTGGGTTTCGCTGGCGGTGGAGGTTGCGCTGCTGCTGTTGCCGCTGCTGCTGCTGCTGCTGCTGCTGCTGCTGCTGTCGTTCTGGTCGATGTTGTCGGCAGGGACGTTTTCTCCTGGAACGGAGGCAGCTGGAGGGACGGGTGGAGGCGCAGGCGCGGGGATGTACGGCTGGATCATGCGCAGCGACTCCCCCGGCTCGAGGCGCGAGAGCACATACCGCGTCGACAGCGGGCCCTCGGCCTCCCCGCCGTCGATGACCATGATGAGCGGATCCGTGATCTCATGGTCCCACGGGGGCCGCGACCGGCCGGACCGGTCGATGTCCCGCTGCGTCGTGTACCCGCGCGGCGTGGGCCTGCGCGTCGGAGCCGGCTGCTGCTGCTGCGTCTGCGTCTGCGTCTGCGTCTGCGTCTGCTTGTCCCTGTCCGTGTCTGCGAGAGAGGCCGCACCCCGCCGCGATGTGTCGTGAGTGTTGCTTCGGTGGGGGGGACCCGAGTGGAGGGCGCGGGGGCGGGAGCTCCCAGGGCGGGAGGGAGGAAAGGAGGAGGGCACGAAGGGGGGGGCAAAGGCGGGTACATGTAGTGTGGGTGCGTGGAGCGCGTAGAGCGCCCTCGTGGCCCGGAGGCAGGATGCGCCGCGCATGGCTGCAGGTGGGGGGTGTGAGGATGTCAAGATGTCGAGATGTTGAGGGCCATGGAGGGATGTTGTCGAAGTGGGATCGAATTCTGCGGTTGCGATTTCATGTCGTGGAGCTCCAAGCACCAGTGCGTGCATGCATACATACATGTATGTTGACGTTTGTGTGGAGGGGGCGACAGCCAGGCTACCCTACACCAAGACCGCGACCATTGACCTCAAACATGAACATCATGATTCAACCTCCATCTCTCCATCACGGATCCTCCCCCACATCCTCCTTCAGAATCTCCTTCACATCCTCACCCACATCCTCCCTCCCTCTCACTTCCTCTCACCCTCTCTCACACCATCCCCACCATGATATCCCACCTCCTCTCCCACCCCCTCCGCCTCGCCATCTCCACCCTCAAAATCACCGCCCTCTCCCACCTCGCCTTCTCACACCTCCTCCAGGTCTCCCCCGCCCAGGGCCCCTCCATGCTGCCCACCTTCTCCGTCGACGGCGACTGGATCGCCGCCGACATGACCAAGCGCCGCGGCAGGGGCATCGCCGTCGGCGACCTCGTCCTGTACAGGATCCCGCTCTTCGCCGCGCAGAACGGCGTCAAGCGCGTCATCGGCATGCCGGGCGACTACGTCTGCCTCGGGACGCCCGGGGAGCAAGGCGAGCAGCACATGATCCAGGTGGGTCGATCCCTCCGACGGCATGAATAGCCTATCCACAAAGAAGAACGGGAAGAAGGGAGGGGGAGAGCCAGGAGAAAAAGGAAGAAGGGGAGGGCGCCGCACTGTGAAGAGGAAAAAAAAAGAAAGCAAGACGAACGCCGAAGAGGGGAGAAAAGGGAGGACTTCTTGTGATAAGGAGGAGAGAGAGGAGGAGGGAAAAAAAGAAGGAAGACCTGTAAAAGGAATTTGCAAAGCCGTGGTGAGAAAAGAAAGTAACGGAGCAAGCAATGCTAATACCAAACAGGTCCCCCAAGGCCACTGCTGGATCGTCGGCGACAACCTCCCCGCCTCCCGCGACTCCCGCCAATTCGGCCCCCTCCCCCTCGCCCTCATCCAGGGCAAAATCATCGCCAAGATCCTCCCTTGGGCCGAGCGCCAGTGGATGCCCAACGGCATGGTCCTTGAGATCCCCCCTGAAGATGATGCCGCGAAGCCATCTCTGCCTTGATCACCATATCTCCCGCACTCGGTACTACTACTACTGGCACTTGGTACTGCTCGCATCAGTACTACTACTACTCTTCCCAGGCTCAGAGGCTCCTGGGCTCATAGGGCAGAATGAACCGGGACGCCTTGGCCCTCTGATGCTTGACGACCAGGAGAAAGGCGAGCTGCATCCGGGCAGGCCCCTTCTACCCGCGAGGAGGACGGACCTTGGGCCATTGGTGGCCGTCGACCAGATGCTACATGTACGGGAAGGACCTACAAGACGACCTCTCCGCTCCCACTCCGTACACTACACCAGTACGAGAGAAACCCATAGGAAAGAGGACGCACCGACGGCCCTGGAACGATTGCAGTTGAGAATCATGCACATCGACTGCCTTCCTACCATTTCTTCTCAGAAAACGCCCCCCCCCCCCCTGGAGACCAGGGGACACGTTCTCCTTGCACCGCATCGGAGCACCTGGACACCACGACGCCAAGTATATTTCCTCCCTGCTACAACTGCCGAAATCAATCTCAGTCGGGGCCTTGGCTTAAAAGGAAAATGAAGTATTCTAATTACAGCCGTATTCTCGTCTCTTCAATCATCGAAATTCATCACCACTCCCTCTTCCTCACACCTGGCTCGTCCGTGTCAGCGTCCCCGTCTCGACTTGATTCGACTTGACTCGTCTCGTCCGACTCAAATCGAACCGAATCATCAATGCTGGCTAACAGCGACCAACGGCCGCTTATGCTTTGTACAAAAAGGAAAATCTCTCATCGCATTGTCTGAGCCCTTCGCGCTGGGTAAAGGAAACGACAAGGAGGAGTGAGGGGGAAAAAGAAGGCCAAGACCGTTTCAAGATGTCGCAAAGAATCAGGCTCGCCAACAAAGACACGGCTCCGTGACCTATCGCGCCATGCCAGCTGGAGAGGCAAAAGAAGAGCAAGGGGGGGAAAGTGGGAAGGGGGAGGGGGGGGGGAAAGAGAGCAAGACGCAGAGGAACCAGATACATGAGACAGGAACTCAAAGATGGGGACAGACCCTGCCGTCCTTCTCCAGAGAGGGCAAATGGAAAAGAAGACCTTGAAAAAAACAGGATAGAGGCAAGGGGAAAAGAGGAGGGATGAGATCTCTTCTCCCGCGGTTCCGTTTTCGACAAAAGTTCTGGGCGCCTGAAACACCACGTGCTGCGCCATGCCATGTGAAAACCCTTTGCCCACGAATGTTCCTACCCCAACGAGTCGTCAAATCATATGTCATCGTATCGAAGTATCGACGTCGTTAGATCTCAACCGATAACGCCGACCTCGCGGAGCAGCTCAGCCTTCAATATGGGCCTTGGACATGCTCTGGCCCAAGAGCTCCAGGCATCGCTGGGCCAGGTTGATGACTTCGTTCTCGTCCTCCTCCTCCATCTCGGGGTCGGCCTCGATCTGGCGGTTGGCAATCGTGCGAATGTTCTCGATGATGTCGTCGGCCTTGCCAATCTGTCCAATCAAGGTCTTGTTCTCGGACTCGAAGAGTTGGAGCAGGGTCCAGACGGCGATGTGTTGGAAGGTGGCGTCGCCCGATCCCAGGAAGCGGCAGAGATAGCCGTGGACGCCGCCGATGGGCTCGTTCCAATTCTGGACAAAGATTGAGTAGTCACCGACTGCAAACAGCGTTAGCACGACATCGAGCACCCCATTCCTCTTCAGGAGCCCAGCCCGCCCTCCATACGATTTCCATCTCTTGCTCCGGGGAGATGCCGGGAAAGGAGGAAGTCAGCTTACCCTTTGACGAGAGGTTACCCAAAGCGGCGGCGCTGTTGCCCTGGACCTCGATGCTTTCCGAGTGGGTCAAGGGAATCAAGACATCGCAGACTCCGAGGTTCAAGAGATGCGATTTGAGATCGTCGCTCAGGGCGAGGACGGCGATGGCGGCGGTCATCTCGGACTGGACGGTGACAGGGACGTCGAGGACGAGCTGCTTGCACTTCTGCACGGCACCAGCTTCCAGAACAAGAGCCTTGTTGCGATCGGAGCTGGCCGCGAGGTTTCGGAGTGTCGATATTGCGTGGCATTGGATCTCCTCATTGTCGGTGGACCCGAGCAAGTCCACCAGGGGTTTCAAGAAGCTCGCCTCGATGATGGGCGATTCGTTCAGGGGGTGAATGGAGATGTTTCGGATGCAGGCGACGGCGGAGAGGATGAGCGGGAGGTAGGAGGACTGAAGAAGGCGCAGAAGGGGGTGAAGGCCGTTGGCCCGGACGATGTCGAGCTGGTACTTTTCGTCCGAGGCGAGATTTCGAAGAGCGAGAGCTGCCTGGCACTGGACCTTGGGGGACGACGAATCCATGAGGTTGACGAGGGATTGGACAAGCTTGGGCTCCGAAGTGGCGAGCTTCCGCCTGTTGTTGGCATCCACGGCGATGTTGCTGAGGGCCGTGGTACAATAGTATTGGACATCCACGTCAGGAGAGGAAAGGAGCTGAACAAGGACCGGGATGGCACCGGCATTAACGAGCTGCTGTCGGTTCTCGTCTGTGACCAGGCATGGTCAGCATGACGGACTGGCTGTCGATCCAACCTGGCTTCTCCCAAGGAATGGTCTCTCGAAAAAAAATGGGAGAGAGAAAGACGGGGGTGGGGCAGAAGGTCTGAGAAGTTCCCGTCAAAACTCACCAGAGTGTGTCATGTTGAGCAAGGCACCAGTGGCGTTCCTCTGGACGCGCATGTCCTTGGACTTGGCGAGTCGAGTCAGGGGGCCTAAGGCGCCGGAGCGAGCGATCTTGGCCTTGTTCTCCTCATGGGTAGCGAGATTGGTAATGCATCCAACGGCATTGCACTGGACTTCGACATTCGGTGAAAGCATTTGACGAATCAACGGTGTCAAGCCGCCAAGTTGGACAATGAGGACTTTGTTCTCGGCTGGAAGGGGGGAAAACATGGCGATGTCAGGACCCGGTAAATGGCAACGAAGAACGGGGGTTGTTAGGGGGGGGGAAGACGACATACCGTTGACAGCGAGGTTTCCCAGCGCAGCACTGGCTGCCCGTTGCACCTCGATGTCGGCGCTCTGTAGAAGGAATAAGATGGGTTCGAGGGTGTCGCGATCGACCTCGCGGACATCTAACCGAGGCCCGAGGTCAGCATCATTGGTTCGAGACAAGAGGCCGAATCGTCCTCTGCGGGCTGGAGGTGGAAGGGCGGTCCCAGGCGAGGAGGCATGCATGGGCATGCTGGGCGACGGTCAGGGGGGCACGCACCTCGCTCGGTGATTTCAGCAAAGGTTAAGCTAGCACTTCGTTGTAGATCGATGTTTTCGGAGAAGACTAATGTGCTCAAAGCTCGCAGAGGCTCGCCGGTGAAGAAGTCGGTCTCGCCACGCTATTTCGTCCGGGTAAAGAGGGAAGCAGATGGAGATTGTCAGCCGGGAGAGCTGTCCGTAGATGGAGCAAGTTGAGGAGGAGAAGGAGGTAAAGGTAGGGCAGCAGAGGGCAGAACGGAGCGAGAAAAGGGCAGGGCAGGGCGACTAACGTTTTCGAGATATTGCAGCAGGTCGGCGACAGCTTCTCGCTCGCTGTCGGCGAGGGCGGGCTCGTACAAGCCATCGCGGGCTCTGCCTGTGGAGGTGAAGGGACAAGAGGGGTCAGCATCACGTCCCGTCGCAGGGTCCGAGGAGGAGGCGTGAAGATCCATGAATTCCACGCAAGGCAGCATGGTCGGAGCCGCAAGGGGAAGGCTCTCACCTCCGCAGCACGTAGAGTTGCAAATGCCCATGGCGGCGATAAAAATCGGCCTGCCTGATTGTTACGGCAAGCCAGTAGAAGCTACTCGTAGTGGTTTCGGGGGTGGATGTTGAGGATCGTCGATATGTACTCGATATGTTTTTTTCCCCCGGCGTGGTGGAAGCGGTGGTGGTTGTGGTTGTGGTGGTGGTGGTGGTGGTGGTGGTGGTGTTGTTCCCTCTTCAGGTTGTCTTCCCTTTGGGGGATGGAGCAGGTGTTTTGGTGAGCGAGAGGGCGGGCCCAAGGACGAAGCTGCGGCCAGCGGGAGCGGATGGAGAGACGGTGGCCGGCCTGCGGGTGTGATGTCTGTCTCGAGCGAGCTGCTTCTCCTTCTCAAGCCACGTCTGGCGCGTGCTCCCTGTGGAAGTGCGTATGCGTGCGTGCGTGCGTGCGTGTGCGTGCGCGCGCGCTCTCTCTGTCTCTCTCCTCCTCTGCGTTTTTCCGACTGTTTCTCTGGTCCCCCCCCTCTCTCTCTCTCTTTCTTCGCGTCGCGGGTGCGAAGGGCCGCAAGAGCTGGTCGGTCGGGATGGGGGCCGGCGACAAGGCTTTCCTGCTGCAGCGGCTGGGCCGATTTTTCCTTGACCACAATCGAAGCTCCTGGTTCCTTGCGACCTCGTTTCTTTCCCTTGTCTCTCTCTTTCTTTCTTCTGCCCTCTTCTCGACCGAGCAAGCAACGGGGGCGGCGGTTGGAGGTGAGGAATGCCAACCAAGCAAAAGCCCCGGGGACAGCGCAAAGGAATGGATCGATCAATCAGTGCCCAGGTGATGATGGATGTGGAGGGAGGGAGGGAGGGATGGATGGATGGATGTGGATGGATGTGTGAGAGAGGAGGGAGGGAGGGAGGGAGGGAGGGAGCTGGACGAATCCAGAGAGAGCGAGAGCAGGACTTGAAGCTGGAACTGGGAAGGACCGCGATGGGCATCCATGGATGAGCACTTTCCTGGAACGTCAGGGCCACCCGAACTACGTGCGAAGTACTCCGTACATGTGCTCCGTAGTACCTCGCAACAGTACTCCGTACTCCGTACTCCAATGTACTCCGTACATGGCTCCGAATCCTTTGGGCGGGCAGGCGGCCAGCAGAGGACGAGGAAAGAGCTCCAGTCCAGTGGAGGAGTCACAGGTGCCTCTTGCAGGTGCCTCTTGCCTACATGTACCTAGTAGTACTACTGTACATGTATGTTTGGGGGTAAAGAGCTGGAGCACGGGCGCTGGGCGCTGCACGCTACATAGTACTGTACTCCGTAGTACTCGTAAGATGGGAAAGAACGAGCCTGATTCGGGGTAAGAGATGCGCGAGGTACCTATACATTGGGTGCATGTGCAGAGCCTGGCACTGACCTCGACCCGCTGCAGTGAGTCTCGCGGCAGGAGCAGCCGTTCCATGTACATGTACTCCGTACTCCGTAGAGTGCACAACTGCACTGGATGCAGCCTGTGGCAGCAGCTGAGCCTGGCGTGGACTCGGATGGACATCCAAGCGCCGCGCGTTCCTCTGACCACTGCTGTTTCAGCGTGGTACTGCCAGATATCGCTCCCTGGGCTGTAGCGAAGACAGCGGTCTACCGGTAAGACTGCCTAGATCTGCCCACTAAGGTATCTTCTGACCTCTAGTCCGTAGTATGTATGGAGTACTCTTCGTACCGCCTTTTGGAAAGACTTAGGAGGAAGGACGTCCAGCAATCCATAGCCCAGCTCGAAGCTGCAGGCCCGTCCGCGTCAACATGCCACAGCCATCAAGTGAATTCAAGGTGCTCACGGCTGCCGGAAAGAGCGGTGGCCCAGGCAATGGATCTACTACTACTAGGGACCTGTAGACCGTACGATAAGTTGAAAGTGTCGAGTGGAACTCGAAAATGAATCGAATGGATCCGGGGATGGCTGGATGGTTGGATGGCTCCATCCATCTGATGAAACCCCATCGCAGCCATCACGCTCGAGGACGCGCGCCGAGAACGGGGCTATTCAGCCACTGGAGGCAGGAACGAGAACGTTACTACGCATCGCTGTCAAGGCGCGCGTCCCTCGAGCTCCAGACTCGGCGCGGAATAGTACTAGTAGTACTCCGTATGCACATGTAGTACATACTCCGGAGTCTGTACGGAGGATGAGGACGGGCATGGCCTTTGGCAGATGAATCTACTCCGTACTGCGCTTTGGGATCCAACGCAAGGCCGGTTGCGGATCCGACCGAGGGCGTTGAAGTCCGGGGGAGACCGAGGCCGTACGAAAACTTGTACTCGTACGAGTACTCGTACACGTCTTCCGTGCGGCCTCGGTACTTCCCGAATTCGTCTTTCGTACTAGTAGTACCTGTATACGGAGTAGAGGTACTTCGTATACGAATTCGTACTCGTACTCCCAGTTTCGCATCGCAGATCTACCCTCGGGTCCTAGACCTCGACCTCTGCTTGCTTGCGAGGAGTCTTTGGTTTCTATTCTCTAAGTCACTTATCACCTCATGCACGCGCGGCGCGGTGGAGGCGTTGACGTGTAAGCAAGAGACGTGCATCGCCAAGATGCCCGTCAGGGCCTGCCGCCTCCCTTTTCGAGGCCGGGCTGCTCATGAGTACTACCTCTAGTACTACTAGTAGTACATGTGGGAATACCGGTATACCAGGGGTGCTCGTGCTCGTACGAGTCCTCCGCACTACTACTACTGCTACTCGCACGTACAGGTGAATGGGACGACGGTGAATGGGACGACGGTGAAATGGACGGGGGGATGGAATTCTGGCGATGTCGTCACCCGGAGCAAGGCTGCTTACCTAATCCAACCCCCCCCCCTCTTCGGTGTCTCGAAGAAATCATCGCCGAAAAGCAGGATGAAGTTGAAATCAATGCTTTCCACATCCACACTTCGTGCTCGTACATGTACGGGAAACTTCGTAGTGATGGATGCCTGCATGGCCTCGGGAGACTGGAGATGCACGATGCACGATGCAGGTCGTCCCTCGATGCGGTCGCGGGGACGCATCCACTGTGCCTGAATCTCTACCAAGTATGTGGTCCAAGGGCCGTCGATGATAAAAGGTCCATAGTAGTAGTAGTAGTAGTAGCACATGGATGGATCCATGGACGCAACGCCGCGAGCTCCCCTCTAGATCGATGCGGATGGATCGATCATTCCACCCGATGGAGTTATGACGTCCATTCGAGTACATCCTCTGCCCCGTATGGTACGAGCCCCTGCGAAGTACTCGTTCGAGTACTCGTACTCGTACTCGCACGGGTAGATGCCGTGGCCGGCGCTGGGTGGAACTGGAATCGATCAACGGATTGATGGATCCAGAGATGCCCCGATGCCCCCCTCATGCCCCTCCGATCATCACCAAAACGAGCCGCAACGGCTGCGGCGCCTCATGCACCCGCGCTTCGTACTCCGTACTCGTACATCAAGTCCATCCCATCAAATCGAGAAAAAGCCAGCCCATCCATCCATTCATTGGACTCTGCACTGTCGATGCGCGCGAGTAAATGCCAGATCTCCTTCCGTCCGGCCGTCCGGATCGGTCTCTGAGCTGCGTCTCCCATCTGCAACAACATAGATCACTCTCCACCCTCCACTCTCCATCCCCCCCATCCGACTCCGGCCTCGAGCCCAGAAACAACCCTCGTCTCGGCTTCGGGGCTCGCCGTCGCACGAACGAACAAAGACGGGGGCAGAATCGCACCACGGCTGCCACCTCCAGCTCCCGCGGGGTTTGTTGGATCTCTCGTCTCACCCACCCACACACACACAACACACACACACACATACACACACACACAGCGCGGCACTTCGTTCTTCGCGCATCCACCCAACAACTGGAAGCTGTTCTCAAGATCCCAAGCTACCTCGAAGTAGCAGTCCCCTCCACGCCACGAGCACGAGTACTCGTACGACCCCTCGTGAGATACACCATACAACCTCTGCCCTGGCCTCTCGCACGAGCCCGAGTCTCGATCGAGCTGGAGAGGATGGAGGGAAGCGCAGAGGCCATGGCTAGCACGACGGCCACTGGTAGCGCCGCAGCCCAGTCAGCAATGGCCTCGACGCACGCACCCGCAGAGCCCGGCCACGATCCTCACCACGCCGCCGCCGCCGTCGCCGCCGCCGACGGCCCTCGTCACGGCTCTGTCTCTGTCTCTGCTTCTGCTTCTGCTTCTTCTGACCCTGACCCTGCCTCTGCCTCTGCCTCTGCCTCGGCCCCTGCCTCTGCTCCTGCTCGTTCCGCTTTCGCCGCCGATGCCGTCGCTACCGCCGCCCCTCTGCTGGATCATCGTCATGCCGCTATAGCTGGATCCGGAACATCACCATCACCATCACCATCACCACCACCACCACCACCATCGTCATCGTCACCACCGCCTCGTCCCTCTCCTCCACCACCTCCATCTCCACCTCCACATCCATCCTCGTCGTCGTCGTCGTCGTCGTCGCCGCCGCGACCGCTATCGTCACCACCACTGCCACGCCAACGACAACAACAGCAGCACCCGCAACCGCAGCAGCCGCACACGCATACGCAGACGCAGCAGCAACCGCAGCAGGACGCTCCACCGCTGCCCCTGCGACAGAGACATCCCGGCGCGGGGTACCAGTCGCCGACGCTGCTGACGGGATTCGCGTCTGGCCTTGGGTCCGGCCCAGGTCCAGAGTCTGGTCCAGTCCCGGGCTCCGGTCCCGCGCCTCCCCCGAGCTCGACCACACTGGCTGGCCATGCCGGCTATCCGATCATCGTGCCCCAATTCGTCGCTCCGTCGTCCTACCTTCAACTCAAGCACCCTCACGGCGGCGTCATGCACACTGCTCCCGACCCCACGCCGCCTCCAAACCCTCTCGACAAGGAGCAGCGGCAAGGCCTGGTTCGTCTACATTCCCTGCGGTCGCTCCGAGACTACCTCCTACTTATCTACCTCCCTGAACACCCAAACCCCTCTCTGCCCTGTTCTGTCTTTGCCATGGAATCATACAGGACTGACTCCTCTTTCTCTTGCAAACCAACAGAAAGCGCTTCGCGATTTCCTCAAAGTCCGAACCAGCTACGATGTCCTGCCGCTATCCTTCCGCCTCATCGTCCTCGACACAGATCTCCTGATCAAGAAGAGCCTCAACATCCTCATACAAAATTGTGAGAGACGTCCCGCGCCTCCCTCCGTCCCCGATCTTGAGGCGACGACTCAGTCAAGTCCTGGCATTCGCGGGTTGCTAACATATGCGCAGCGATCGTCTCGGCGCCGCTATGGGATTCGCGCGCGTCCCAGTTCGCCGGCATCCTAACCGCGACCGATTACATCAATGTCATCCAATACCACTGCCAATATCCAGACGAGATGAGCAGACTTGATCAGTTCCGCTTGAGCAGCTTGCGAGGTAAGAAGGAGCCCAGAATCCCCAAAGAAATTTCGCGGGGTCTTTCTCTTTGGGGGGGGGGGGGAAACGTTGCCCCTCCTGGCTCCGACCGCCCTCGGAAGGCTCGGAATCGACGCGCTGACGGGGCAAATGTCTAGATATCGAAAAGGCCATCGGAGCCACGCCGATAGAATCCGCGCACATCCATCCCGCGAAGCCCCTCTACGAAGCCCTCCGTCGCATGCTTAAGACACGTGCGAGGAGGATCCCCCTGGTCGACCGAGACGACGAGACGGGTCGCGAGACGGTCATCTCCGTCATCACGCAGTACCGCATCCTCAAATTCATCGCCGTCAACAACGAGCACAACACCATCCTGCTGAAGAAGCCGCTGCGCGACCTCAAGCTGGGCACGTACGCGGACCTCGCCGTCGCGCGCATGGACACCACGGTGCTCGAGGTCATCAACCTCATGGTCAGCCGCAACATCAGCTGCGTGCCCATCATCGACTCCCAGAACCGGGTGCTCAACGCCTTCGAGGCCGTCGACATCATCCCCTGCATCAAGGGCGGCGCGTACGACGACCTCAACGGGACGGTGGGCGAGGCGCTCTCCAAGCGGCCGGAGGATAGCCCGGGGATATACACGTGCAGCGAGGACGACAGGCTGGACTCGGTGTTCGACACGATCCGCAAGAGCCGCGTCCACAGGTTGATCGTCATCGACGACGAGAGCAGGCTTCGGGGGGTCATCTCGCTGTCCGACATCCTCAAATACGTCCTCCTCGACGGGGAAGAAGACGTCCTCAAGGCTTGAAGATGGAGCTCTTTCTCTTCAGGAGAAGTCGATAATACGAGGGCCAAGATGGATACCTAATCATGACGACAGCGACGACTGAAGAGGACGAAAGATGATGACGACGATCACGACGACGATCACGACGACGATCACGACGACGATCACGACGACGATCACGACGAATCGGGAGCGGTCTGTAGAGGCTATTTGGGAGATACCACAGGGAGGAAAGGATCCCGCAAGAGAGCAGATGGCTTGGCTCTCCAGGAGTTCGGATACTTACACGGTACGGCGTCCTTTGGGATGCCCGTCAGCGTGCAGGTTTTTCCCTGCTGGGCTGATGGGCACGAGCAGGTATTGTTTGATCGAATCCATACTTATTTTTCCGAGGCGGTTTCCGAGGCGGTTTCTTGTCTCGCTTTCTTGCCTTGGTTTTGATTGTGTGCGCTACATATACTGTGGGGGGGGGGCTGTTTTTCTTGGGCTTAGGGGAGGTATTTTCTTTCGAGAGACCAAAATGTTTAGACAAGATGCGACAGATTTACCTCTTTTATTTTTGGTATCGGATGCGAGCCTATTGTAATGGGGATCCCTTGCAAGGCCAGGGTGAGGGACGGCTGGTGTGAGGGGCTTCTAATGCGTCGAGGGCAGTTCCGGGCGAATACAGCCCACCAGCTCCCTACCTTATCCTCTCCACGGATCAAAAGACGGCAGAAACATCCATGGATCCATGGATGAGTTGCTCTGACAGCCGGTCCTTGTGGCCAGAGGACAACGGACGCAGAGGGGATGACTGATACGAGGGGGTTCCAACGCTCCGGGGATCGACGACTACGAGAGTACCTAGAAGGGGATTGCCGTGGTGAGAGGACGGTGGATGGAAGGGACCCCTGGGGTTTTTTGGAGAGGGCGATGGTTTGCTGATCTTGCATCTTGAGGGCAGCGAGCTTGTACGCTCCGTGCGTTGATGGGATGGATAGATCGAAGGGGCAGATTTGCAGCGCCGCCGACACTCTTTCAGAGCGATGATATCCTCCTCTTCACCCTCTTCTTCCTCTTCTTCCACTTCTTCCCTCGTCCTCCTCTTCCTACCGCCTGGTCTCACATGACCTCCCCCGATGTGTTCCCTTCGTCTTGAGTCAAGCCTTTGAGCTCTACCCATTTTCGTCTTTTTCCCTGTTCTTTCCACCTTTGTCGCTCCTTCTCTTTCTTTCCCCTTTGCCGTTCCTTCCCCTTTTCCCCCTATTCCGCTCTTTCCCTTCAATTACTCCTTCCCTCGCCCACGCTTTCCCCACTGGACATCACAACCTCCTGCTCTCGTTGTCGTCCGTCGTTCTTTGCACTGTGCGCCTGTGGGCATCGATCGATCCTGCCGGTCTGACCGCCGTCTTCCCTTGCGCCAGCGAAACTTTGTCCTGTGGAGCCCTGTGGAGCGAGACTGGTCGGCGAGGGCAGGAAGGTCCCCCCAAGATCCCGGGAGACGATCTTGTGGAAGGCGAGACCCAGGGCATTGGAGAAGCTGTCCGGATTCCCTGGAAGAATCGATCTTTTTGGAAGGCGTGGCCCTGGCGTTGGAGAAGCGCAAGGGAAGGAACACGAATGGATCGACTGGAAGGAGCGACGCCGTCCTCTGCGCCGAGACCGAGAGCATCACCGCAGCCACGAGAGGACACGATGACGGCGACAACGACGAGGACGACGACACGGCGCGACTTGACGCAGCGGCCGCCGAAAACGAGGACATCGACGCCAGCAGCATGCCTCGGGATCAGAGTATACGATCAAATTCATAGATCTATCGATACCCGGGCGATCAGGTTCATCAGGGCACGTCGTCGTTCGCGCTCCCTTCAGAGGAGAGGATACAGTTCGAAATCAGTCGTTCCTCGAAATCATCAATACTACTGCGTCCAACAGGCCTACTACAGGCTGTGACTCGAAACGATGGAGTCGCAGGCTCAGATACAGCAGCAGCAGAAGCACCATCATCGCCTTTTTGGCCATCAACAGCAACAGCAGCAACAGCAGCACCAGCAGCACCAGCAGCACCAGCAGCAACAGCAGCACCAGCAGCACCAGCAGCACCAGCAGCACCAGCAGCACCAGCAGCACCAGCAGCACCAGCAGCACCAGCAGCACCAGCAGCACCAGCAGCACCAGCAGCACCAGCAGCACCAGCAGAATCATACCGAGCCTCCGAGCCTGGAGGAGACACGCCGCGTTCGGCAGTCGTCGAGCACATTCTCGCTTGCCTTCCCGAGGAGCTCGAGCCTGCTCGGGCATGTGGCCCAGCTGAGGCCGAGCAGGACGTGGACGCCGAGCAGTGGGGGCTTTGGACTGCTGAACGACGTGGATGACATCCAGGACCGGTCTGTCTTTGTCGCGGAGTACGACCGCCTGGCGACCAAGGTACTGCATACTTTCCATACTTGACATTCTCTGGACTCGCTTGTGCTGACCGCGGGATAGCATGGCGTACGAGTGCTCAACTTCAACGACTTCGTCGCCTTTCAGGTGAGTCTGGTACTCGGGAATATCTATATCGGACGAGAAGCTGGGGCTGGGATCCAGGACTGAACTTGAGTTCCCCATGCTAGAATACAGCTCGCAGTCCGGAGAAGCGTCGCTGGTTTCAGAGGCTCTTCCGAGTGTCCTTCATTCAGCAGACCCCCGGCAAGCCCACCGCCCCCTTCCCGCGGCCACGGCATCGACGGAGCGTTTCTGACCTCGGCCACCTCATGCACTGCCGTCGCGATCCCCCGAGGCAACTCGATCTCCAGACCATGGTGCGGCTAAGTGGGAAGAGTGTGCTCTATCTTCCGCAAGAGTACGCCCCTTGCTCCCTGATCCTGCCGACATGCATGCGCGCGACGGCGCAGTACATCGCACAACACGCGTCAACACGCGGCATCTTTCGCATCCCGGGCTCTGTCAAGGTCGTCAACTCCCTCTTCGAATACTATTGCTACATGGGCGGCGATGGGGTCGATGTGGCCGGCACTGTTTGCTGCGCAACGCTGCCGACCCACATCCAGTACTCCGTTCACGACGTCGGCTCGACCTTCAAGCGGCTGCTCTCGGTTCTTCCCGGTGGCATTCTCGGCTCTCTCACCATCTTTGACGCCTTCGTCGCAATCCATTCTCGCCTTCACGGGGAGCCCGAGTACCCGCGCACGAAGCAGACCAAAGTCCGCGCACGGCTGATTGCGCTGGCCATCGGCACTATCGAGTCGCAATTTCGGCGGGAGATGATATGTGCCGTGTTTGGCCTCTTGAGCTTGATCGGGCGCGTCGCCGAGGTGTCGCCGCGCGAAGATGCCGACGGGAGGCCTCTTCCTACAGGCGACTTGATAGGATACAACGCCCTGGGGATCGTCTTTGGGCCGCTGTTGATGGGAGACCTCCTTGAGAAATATACGACGAAGCAGACGGCTGGCAGTTCTAGCCTGTTACAGCTCCCCCTTTCACCACGGAAGCGCTGCCGGGATAGGCAGAAGCAGAAGCCGGCTGACAGTCCGACCGATCCGCCACCTGTGAACAGAATCATTGTTGCGAATGACATCGCCGAGATGCTCATCACAAACTGGCGCGACGTCGTCCGTCAGATGAAGAGTCTCGGGATTCACTACCGGCGAGAATCGTTCTCGGCCAGAATTGAGCATGGCCATAGCCATCCATCCAACTCCGAATCTTTCATAATAAAGATGCCCCCGGAGTTGAAGGAGGCCAGGTCGAGAGAATTTCAGACGGTGGCCGGCCAGGATCACAGCCCGGAGCCGGACACCCCCACTCGAGCATTGAGTAGACGACGAACAAGACCTGTCAGGAGAGACCTGAGCGGGAGACATCCGCATTCACAGAAGAGTCACTCCAAATTGGTCTCCGATTCTCGCCCAGAAGGTCCACGAGAAAGCTCGAACCCGAATGAGCGCTATCATCATCAGCGACCTCCACACGAGCTCGAGCACCTCGGCCTGGCTAAGGACAACTCAAGAGGGCAAGATGCACACCACGGCAGGGCTTTTGCTGGATCACCGTTCCCGCTTCGGACACAGAGTGGCAGAAGGCTGGATGCTCATAACGACAAAGCGAAGGCTATCGGCCCATCTCAAGGCTCGCTCCAAGAATGGTCATGCTATCACCCGACCACGGAGCACTCCCCCATGAACCTGCAGCAGATTCCCCCTCGAGGCTCCTCCAAGCGCGGGCTCCCTGCGAAGCCGATGCTGACTTCGCCGATTTCATCTTGCTCTGACGAGAATTCGCTCATTCCAAATCGACCGCGCGACTCGATCTGTACTTTACTTCACGATAGAAAGGAGGCACAAAGTCTTGATCCAAGTTTTCTCACGGGCCAAGAGACAATCCGATCACGACGGTCGTTGGAAAGCATTGAGCATGCAAGGCAGCCTCATGCGGCGAGGCTTGCTGAAGTCCATGAGGTGTCCAATGAAGCACAGTCCGGATCCGATGGCTG
This sequence comes from Escovopsis sp. TC, assembly GCA_003055185.1. Classification (NCBI taxonomy): domain Eukaryota; kingdom Fungi; phylum Ascomycota; class Sordariomycetes; order Hypocreales; family Hypocreaceae; genus Escovopsis; species Escovopsis sp. TC. The sequence continues at coordinate 544,769 of NIGD01000004.1, read as the reverse complement.
CCATTGCGAATCGAGCTCGGACGACAGAGAGGCGGCCGAACCACGGGATAGGGTCCCATCTTCTCCCTCAATACCAGGAGATCGGCTGATGGGCCAGGCCCCTGGCAACAATACCGAGTTTCTTAGCAGCGGCATCGGCCACCCATCCGCGACCAGTGGCTTCCGAGACTGGCCCACGACAGCAGCCGATAAGGATGTCCTGGGTATCGAGGTCAAGACCATGAGGTTTGCGTCTTCTAGGAGTGTTCACCAGGAACCGAGTGGTGCTCTGCCTGAAAGCCATGTGGTGGCGCCGCACCAGTCGCGCCAAAACGCCGTTCCGGCTCAAGAGGCTTATCACGTCCGAGATTTGTCGGAGGCCGACTCGGAGAACTCGAACGATTCTCAGGAGCCCATCAAGCGGAGGTCGGTCAGGGCCATGGCAGCGATGTTCGAAAGCCAGCAGCTCCTGCAGCGTCTCCACAATCGCCGGCAACCTCCGCCGGGTGGAGTCGATCTCAGTCCAGTCAGGAGGCGGTCGAAAGAACTCCTGGAGCACTCCTATTCTCTGCCAATCCTGGCCTCCCGGGATGCGGATGGGCCTGGATGGGCTCGGAATGGCGAGTCGGATCTGGGGAAACCGACGGCAGACAGAGTGCGCAGTGGCCGGGAGAAGATCGCTCAGCTGCCGGACGAGAGCCGAGAGCAGCATGATTGCCTCGAGCAGGTGGACAGGTGCACCTCTGCGTGTGCCAATCACAGCCTGGATTTGAGACATCAGATCGTACATCTCGAGCGGCTGTTGAACAGCAAATCTGACGAGGTGGAGAAATTGAGGAGACGGCTGCAGATGGTGGGCAACGACGGCACCCCTCCAGATGAGCAGCTACGGCGGGCGAACAGGGAGCTTTCGGCCTTGCAAGAAAAGGCAGAAGCCACGGAGAAGAAAATGAGGCTGTTTGAGAGGTTCACGACCAAGCTACGAGGGATCCGCGACTCCATGCTGACAGAGAGCTCGCGCCAGAGCAGCATGAATCGGCCGCCCGAGCACGCGGGCGGTGCGGATGCCGGGGAAAGGCACCACTCCGCGGGCGCAGGGGCGCCCATGCCAACCGGCACAGACTTGCAGTACCTGCAGCGGGTGCGGTTCGCAGAGGGGTCGGACGGCCGAGACAGTGATGACTCGGGAATGATGGCGGACGAGGGCGTGGTTCCGGCTAGGATACGCAACTGCATACACTACGAGGACAAAGGCGGTGCGAGAGGCACAAGCACTTTTCGCGGCGAGCGGTATGGCCTAGATGGGGAGGGGGGTGGGGAGAGGGGCATGCAGGCGCAGGCGCGGGGTGAGAGGCAGCATCATGATGAGGAAGCGGGGGGATTGGCTCAGGTGTGGTCGGCGGTGGAGGAGCTGTTGAAGTTGGACGATTATTAGACGTGCGGGGGGATGGGTGATCAGGGGGAGGTGTAGTTGAGAAGTGATGATTAAGGGGGTGGGAGAAATTAAGGGGGGGGAAGAGCGCATCAGGCGGACGGAGATATGTACTAAGGCAGACAGTAGGACGGTACTACTAGAACAGAGGTAGAAGAGCGAGCCTGTAATTCCTCTATGATTGTACTGTTTGATCCAGGTCAGTTGTGCGTGCTGGACGAGAGGAAAGTGGGGGCTCGGCGTAGAACATGTGGGGAAGTAGAGGTATGGGCAGTGAAATGAAGATAGAGGGGTGGTACTAGGATAGAGAGGTATGGTATAGGGATAGGGGCGTTTGATGTATGGGAGGCATGGTACGTGGACAGGGAGGCATGCTACGAGGATAGGGAGGCATCGCAGGAGGATAGAGGCGTCGTCAGAGGTTAGAGAGGCGCGATGTGGTCCCGCTGGGACAGGATGAAGTCAACAAGAACCCAGTAATAATGTGTTCTAAATCATGTATTCCACGGTCTCGCTGCGAAACGAATGCGAACAATGGTGGATTCTTCCAGGGTCTGGCCGCGAGAGGATCAGTGCAAGGATGTGTGAATATGGAGCATGGTTCGAACGCTTTACTAGAGGTGTAGGAGAGAATCAGGATGTGTCTTGGACGGTCTGATGGACGGTGACTGTGAATAGAATAATGCGTTTTCTTAGACTCCCTGTCATGGACGCCTTTCCTCGGTGCCCTAGTGGTGGACGATGACGGTAAGGAGTATGATGCATGATCCTGCTTTTCAGTCATGTACAATAGAGAAAAACGCGCGATGGCTTGTTCGGCGATGGCTTGGGTAAGGGGGACATGAGGGACGTGACGCGTTTCGCAGTCTTTCTGTGATGGAGGCTAGTGAAGACACTATGTTCATTTCTCGAATACAGAGATGAAGAGGATGGAACGTAAATAGGGGTCGAACAGATTCAAGTGTCAAGGTCAGGAAGATTTCCCTTTTGAAGGCATAAACTTTGGTGAGAAAATGGGCAGGAATGCACACTTGGGTCTCTTGGACATGGACGATAAGAGCATATCCCCAAATGGCTGCGCCAATGTTCGCGATGACGAGGGGGGCAGAGGAGGACAATGCATTCCGCGGTCTTGCTGTGATGGAGATGAGTGCTGACAATGGGGTGTATTTTGCGCTCGCTAAGATGGACAGGATGAGACGCAGATAGGGTCCAAAAAAAATCAAAGATCAACTCAAGGAAGAACCTCTATTAGCCCACGATGGCTTTTCTGGTGAGCTTGTGACGAGGAAAGTACAGGGATCATGATGCCATCGCGGTGTCGCTGTGGGGATGTGTGCGGACGAGGGGATGCCTCTTCGGCTTGCTCAAAGGGACAGGACGGAACGTGTATAGGGTGGGACAAAATCAAAAATCAAATTGAGGAAGGAGATTTTCCCCCGCTTCCGGCTTGCTGATGGGTCGTGGTGGTGGTTATGATGGTGGTCTGGTCGTGGTCATGACTGTGAGCCAACATGTAGTCGTATTTAGGATCGTGACTTGTGAGTGGGTTCGTAGGATCGTGATAGAAGTAAAGGGGCGCGGGACAGGGGTGCCGAGCCGACTGGGAGGTAGGGACGTGACTGATCTAGCTGGTGTCGAATGATCCATCGAGGAGTCTCGGCTTGGCGATAGTGTTAGAAAGGTGGCGGAGGTGCTCGATCATCCTTGAGTAACCTTGGCCTGATACAGAGTGGGAAGTACTGTCGACACTTGGTGGACTTGGTCAACTTGCCTCGACGCGGACGCGCATGCAACACTCGCAACTCGCTGCAAAGTGGGCAGTCCGCTCCTTGATCAGAACCAACCTCCGAGTGTGCTCTGCTCTGTTCCAAGTATGGGCCATATCGTCAGACGCAGACAGCCTAGTCGTGCGCGCGAGCAATTTCCGGCTCGCGCTCGCGCTTGATGCGCCAGCGGCCGGCGGGGTCGAGATCCATGGTGACGGCGACGTGCATCCTACCGATGCCGCTGACGACGGCGTCGACGAGCTCTGAGTGGGGCGGGGATGAAGGGGCTGCAGGATGGTTTGGAAAAGAGTACTCATGGGCTGGTGCTGAATGGGTCGGGGGATTGTATTCAGGGGTTGGTATTGGAAGTGGGGGATGGTAATCAGAGGATGGTCCTGGATGGGTGGGAGGATGGTATTCAGAGGATGGCTCTGGATGGAAAGGGTCATATAACTCAGGATCTTGAGGGTGATATTGATCGAGAGGCGAGGGTTCTGCGGTGTTTGGATAGTTCGGGGGGGTTGAGAAGTGGGAGACCCTGTGGCGTGGAGGAGGACCTGAGACTTGCGAGGGCCTATGGTATTGAGGCTCAGGAGTCACTGGGATTTGGGAGAGTCTGTGATACTGATTCTCGCGGGGCACTGAGGCTTTCGAAAATTTGTTTCGAGGCTCAGGAGACATGTGACCTTGAGAGGTTCCGCGGTAATGGCTTGCGGGAGTCCTCCGCACTGAGGCGTTGGCAGCGCTCCTGCGCAGCGGATTCTCCACCATCGGCGAGCCCACGTCGGTAATATCGAACGAGGGACTCCAAGAGGTGAATTGCGTCCTGGGCTGGGCAGACGGGATAGGCGAGCACTGCGGCTCGGGATTGTAGAGCAGGGCATCCGGGATGGATGGCGCGGGGGATGAGATGCGCCGTGCCGGGTGCGAGTGGGGCGAGAAGGGGACGGTGGCTTGGGAAGAGGAGCGGGAGAAGAGTGATGGGTTGGGAGATGCGGGCGGCCGTGGGGGAGGGAAAAGGCTGAGATGAGTGAAGGAGGCGTCGAAAGAGGCGTACGCGGAATGCTTTGGGGACGAATATTGGGCTGGTCGATGCTGATTCTGATGCTGGTGCTGGTCTTGATGCTGGTGCTGGTCTTGATGCTGGTACTGGTCTTGATGCTGGTACTGGTCTTGATGCTGGTGCTGGTCTTGATGCTGGTGCTGGTTTTGATGCGATTGCTGGTTCGAAAGACGATGCTGGGGAGCAGGAGATGAAGAGGGCCAGACCATGGCGATACGGTCCGGACGGAGATTCTGCGTGAGAGGGGCCGGGGAGCCATGGTCTGGCGGGAGGAGTCAGTGCGCGGAGAGGAAGATCTCCTTGCAGCGCGGGGTGATCTCGGCGATGAACGAGCAGAGTGACATATCTGTGCAAGTTAGTGAGGCTGTCATGACCAAGAGATGAGATGATTAGGGGGGCTTGGTCCAGCCAGGGAGCTCGGTCCAGCTGAGGGGTGGTGATGCTAGAAAAAACAAAGGAACCAGCGGGGAAGCAAGGGAAGAGGGGAGATAGGGGGAGGAAGTGGGACATACCCACGCCGGCGCCGACGTCTCTCGTGTTGAGCGCTTTGATAGACAGGTCTGGGTTCACCTTGCCGATGATCTGGGCAGCATTGCCCTTGAGAAGATGCGAGTCCTGTGATTTTGATGCAAAGCTGTCAGACTGATACCTAACGTCCCAGTCGTGCTTCCGCGTGGGGGATCATGGACGATATCTTGGCTCGTCAATGAGGCAAAAGGGAGACAAGGGAGACTTACACGCGTGAGATAGACGGTGATGCTGCCGTCAGCATCGACGACGGCCCTGTCGCCGAGGAGCTGCATCACGGTCCCCACCACGGTGACTACACGTCCTACATAATTATCGAGGTAGACCGCCGTGGTGCGCGGTGTGGAGTGCTGCTCTGACATGGCGGTATCTCTCGTGTTGGCCTCTTGCCCCGTCCTCCCTTTGTCTTCTGAATGCTTCTCTGTTCTTTCAGGCTGTCTTGTCGATGCGGTCCTGACTGTGTTTTGTTGTGTTGAGGGTCCAGGAGTGCCGACACAGGCGGGGAGAGCCGTCGATTTACCTCGAGAATTGAGGGGTATGAGACCAGGAAGCAGTCAATGGCACATGACCAGAAGGAGGGGACTGATGGTAGGAGGGGTGTGCGAGGCGGTCCAGCTAATAATGCCATCAATCTTGTTGATGTTGGTTGAGCTTCACGATGGAGGCATGCAGAAAGGTCATGTGCCCTGTCACGTGGAATGGTCTCGAAAGAGCAAGCTGTTGTGAGCAGTCAATGTTATGCACGCCTGCACAATTGAAGCATCATCTCTTCGTCCGTTTTGTGAAACGTTACTAATGCACCGCACAGAGCACGAGTGGAATAAAGGCACGTGTTTCCGCGATGACTTCATCCGACAGGCGTCGCGTCTCCGAGCTACGGTCACACGATCAGCTTTCGATGCTCGCCATTCACAATACACTCATGGACACGACTGCTCATTTGTGGCAGCACGCCCTCATGATCTGAGGTCGAGGGTCTTCCGAGATATACTGAGAACCTCGCCCTCGCCACTTCCCTTCTCCTCGCAGGTGGATGCTGCTCTATCTTTACGTAACATCGTGGTGGTGTCTACCTTTTCCCCTTCCTTTTCCCAATTCTTCTTGCCTTCTTGCATAGACAATATACCCTCAAAGGTTACCGTGTTCACAGAAGACTCGACACCTGATGGATTGATTAATCCCGAGTCTTTCTGGGGGGATTTGTTCCAAGATTGGAAATTTTGCATGATGAATCTTTTCGAGGTGATAGATCGCCCAGTCTGTTTCTTCCTGCCCTGCACCCCACACCACTCGCACAAAACGCCGGGGGGGGGGGCAGGGATCCTTCGGTGAGCCCCGCCGTCCCCGCCTGGGGAGAGGCTCTGGGACAGACAGCAACAGCCGAGAATGCTCGTGCCGACTTTGACCCATGTCACCGCGAAATAGATGCTAGGTACTCCGCACCTTTCACACTGAAATCGAACTATTTCCTCCTGGCAGTAGGCGCGGCTCTCGGCCCTTAAAAGCTTCGTAAGAGTAGGTTAATTAGGAGAAGACCTCTAAGGCTCTTGTGCCTAAGGGCTTACTACTAAAGTATAGCTTAGTTCTAGGATAACCTTTAGAACTAGAATAACATATAGTTTGTCTTTCTGCTTAATAGAACTAGGCCTTTCTTTAAGTAGTATTAACCTTAATACTCTTATACTATTATAGCTTTATTATTCTTTAGCCTTATTGTCTATCTAGCTATTTATTGCTATAGCTTTAGCTCTTCTTTCTATCTTTCCCTTTGCTTCCTTAGAATCTTACTTAGCAAGGTCTTAGTAGTTATAGCAAAGGGAATAAAGATAAAGATCTTAGTAAACAAAAGGCTTTAGGTTATCTAAGTATATCTTTTATTTTCCTTTTTTACTATAAACTAACTCTACTAAGTATAATATACTTAATAGCTTCTGCTTTACCTTAGCTAGCATTCCCTAAGATACCTTAAACTTCTTATGTTTTTTCCTTTGCTTATTTAACTTTTTTTATATTAGTAACTTTTTTTATAGCTTTTTTTTAAAGACTAGCTTTTTTACGTAACTAGCAATGCTTTCTACTACTATAGCTTTATTCTTATTCCTTAGATTAATCTACCTTGCTTTCTTAAAAACTTTTATCTTTAAGCTATACTTTTTATCTTTTTTATCTTTTTTAGTAAAGCTTTTTACATTAACTATTAAGTTAACGCTATTATACTATAAAAAAAGGTTAAAGCTAAGCATTACTATTGCTAATAATAATCTTAATAAACTTATCTACTTAAAGTTAAAGGTATTAGCTATGTATATTAAGGTAGTATCTTATAAGGTTAAGGATATCTTATATCTTTCTATAGCTAACTTTATTAGCTATGTTTTAACTAGCTATATATACCTTTTTATAAGCTTTATTAAGGTAAAGTAAGCAACTAAGCTATAAACTACCTTAGTCCTATGCTTTAATATAGTTATAGTAATAAGTATATTCTTAAAGTAAGATCTATTGTTATAGTAGATTTAGCTAAGCTATCTAAAGATAAAGCTAAAGTATACGTTTTATATTATATAAACCTTATCTTTAGTTGCCTTTATATATACCTTTACGTAAACGAACTTTATTATATAGTTAACAATAATAAGGATATACTAGTAACTAAATAAAGCAGTTAGATTAATAAGGCTTATAAAATCTATAGCTACTATTTCTTAAGGCTTTATAATTTTAATTGTTTAAAGCTAGGTTTTAAGGATCTAAGGTACTGTTTATTAATAAGTAAGGTAAGATTAGTAGTATATTTTTACGTTGTTTAATTAAGTAGGCTAAAAAACTTATCCTTTTAGTAAAGCTATTGTTATTAGTGCTATAAAATGTTTATATATATTATAGTAGCGTTAAAGCGTAGTAGTAACCTTTTCTAAGAGGATATATTTTATAAAAGCTAAGTTAGTTTTTACGTAATATAGCTTTCTTTTTATAATTTAGTACTATAAAACCTTTTAATAGATTAACTTCTTCTTCCCCTTTAAAAGGCTATAGTAACCTTATAGTAAACATTAGATAAGTTCTTTATACTATTTTAACTAAAGGAAAGGTTATATTATTGCTTTAAGGTGCTTTACTTAGATAAGGGTTAAAGGCGTTCCTTTTAGTAGTACTATATTTAATATTTTTATAATCTCTTTTAGCATTTACTTTTTACTTTCTTGTTTTATACTAGTTATATTTATGCTACTAATAGCTATATAGTAGTTAAAAGGTTTATTATTATTACGTAATTAGTTTAAGAAGTAAGATAGCTTATTTATTATCTTTATAATTTTAGTAGTATTTAGCTAATAAATATACTTTACGTTAAACTTTTAAAGTACGTTAATCTATTTAACAACCTTCCTATAAACTTCCCTTAAGTTTACTATAAAGTTTATAATCTTATAATAGTTAGTATATACCTTAATTAAGTATAGTAAGTATAGTACTAACTATTAGTATTCTTTTAAAGCTTAAACAATTACTAGTATCTCTTTCTTAAGTATTAAGTAGCGCTTTTCCTTATCTATTAAATAGAATAATATCTATAGGTTTACTTAAGCCTTTAACTAGTTTATATTAGTAATTAAGGTACTAGCTAACTTATTTTTTAGCTAAAGCAGTACTACCTTTATACTAAAGTTTAAAGCGTTTATAGCTAAGTAAAACTAAACGTTTAACTTAGTACTAAAGGTAGTATTGTTTTAGATAGCTATATAGAGTTAAGTAAAAGTTTCTTTCTATGCTTTGCCTTAGACTAGGTTATTACGTATAACCTTTATTCTTTAAATAAACGTTTCTTTTATTAACGTAACCTTTAAGGTTAGTATAAAAAATGCTTTCTTTAAGACGTTAACTAGATCTATGTATCTTAGAATAAATTTATATAAGAATAAGGTAAAGTAAATAAAAGCTTAGATTTTTTGCTATAACTAAGGCAAAGTACCTAAGAATTAGTTTATAATCTATAAAAATTTATTATAATGCTTATAACTTAGCTAGATATAACTATCTTTAATTAAAAAGCTTATTAACTTAATAAATAATATAAAAAGTTTTATCTTTTTTTTAGCTAAGCTAATATATACTTACTTTACCCTTAAGAAATAGCAATGCTATAAGAACGTAAAGTAATTATTAAAGTCTTTTAAAGCAATGTTATAGTTGTTTATATATAAGAAAAAGAAAGCATAAAGATCTTTATAGTACCTAAGGGTTATAAGGTATTAGTTATTGTTTAAGAATTAAAAGGACCTAAAGGCTATATCCCTTAACTAAGCGTACGTTAAAGGTATACCTTATAAACCTTAAGCTATATTAACGTACTTTTATATACTATTTAAGCTTATAAAGGCTATTTTATAGTAGTTTAGTAGATAGATTAGTATACCTTAAAAGCTATTAGATGCGTTAAATTAAAAAAAAACTATTAGCTTCTTATACTATATAAAGTTAAGATCTACTTTAAGGTTATAATATAAGTAGCTATACTTCTTAGTTATAGTGTTAATAGCATAGTAATTGTAAATAACTTAAAACGTAAAGGATAGCTTTAGCTTTTATTAAAGACGCTAGTTCGAAGGTAAGTAGCAGGGCGTGCGCTAGTATCTTATAAAGGCTTTATAGTAAAGGTAGTTGTTTAAAGGTAAGGTATAGAGTAACGTAGTATTAATCTTTAAACCTTTTCTTTAATCTAAGCAAAGGCCTTTCCTTTTATATCTTTTCTTTAAGTATTTAAAGGTCCTTTATAGAAAATATACCTTTTACTATTTTATCCTTTAACAGCTTACTTCTTCTTTCTTTTATAACCTTATCTTTAAGGTTTAAGCGTTATATATTACGCTTTTGTTTTGTCTTATAGTATAACTTTACTTATGCTTTGCTATAACCTTTTAATTCTTTTATAGCGTTTTACTACCTTTTACTTTTACTTTAAACGCTTTAACCTTTTTTTTTTATTCTTTTAAAATATATTTACTTTTAAACTTAAATACTTATTTTTCTTTTTATTATTCTTAAGGCTTAATTTATAAGGCTTTAAGGCTTTAAAGGCCTTAAGGCCTTTAAGGCCTTCCTTTAAGGTACCTTATTTTATTCTTTTTTTTTTCTTTTTTTTTTCTTTTTTTTTTCTTTTATCTTTTTTAAGAATATTACTACTACCTTTATCTATGCTTTCTTTCTTTTTTTACTATACATATACCCTTTCTTAGCTTTTTATATACTATAGCTACTTCTTAATATTATTACTAATTAATCTAATTATAAAAAAAATAAGAACTTATTATAAACGCTACTACTGCTTTTATTATAGCTTTTATAAAAAAAAAGTATACCTTTCTTAAGCTTTCTAAGGAAACTATAAGCAGTAGCTTTTATGCCCTTACTAAGCCTTTTATTCTTAAAAAAGGCAGTAGCTCTACTAACGCTATATCTTTATAAGCTATTAGCACTAAGCCTAAGCCTAATAATAATACTATAGCTAATAGCAATAGTAGCAATAACGCTAAAGCTATTTAAGTTATTATATAAGTATCTTTTTCTTTAAGGCTTCTTAGTGTTATAGCTACTAATTTACTATAGCTATAATATATTTTACTACTACTATATAGCTTAAATATACTATTAAAAGCTTAATAGAGATCTAACTAAAAATAAGGATACTATTAAGCTTACCTTATATAGTAATAGCTTTAATAAGTACCTCTTTCTTTACCTTTTCTTTATAGCTTTTAACTTGCTTCTTAGCTATAAGCCTTAAGTATACTTACTATAAAAAAGGTAAGAAAAGGTACTTTTATATCTTTAAAAAATATTACTTCTTTGTTTACTTCTTTAAAGCTAAGTACTACTATGTTTAGCTTTACTATATAAGTACTTTTCTTTTTTTTATTCTTTGCTACTAACTTACTATAAAACTACTTTAAAAACTTTTAGCGTTAAAGGTATAAAGCTTTTGCTTATATATACTTTTACTACTTTAAAATAATTACTAAAAGTAAAAAAAAAGTAAAAGTAATATACTATTACTACTTCTTTACCTTTAAAGAGCTAGAAATTTATATAACCTTTAACTAAGCTAACTTTACTTATATCTTTACTAAAGCTACCTTTTATACTCTTAAGGTTAGTTTACTTTTTTTTTTTTTACTATACTTTTACTATCTTTTTACTATTAACTTCTATACCTAAGCTACTAACCTAAATAATAACTTTATAGCCTTACCTTATACTATCTTTACTAATAGTAATACGCTTATTTACTAAGCTTATAAAGCTTCTAAGATTAATAATAATAGCTACTATACTACTAAGTTAAAGGATAATAATAACTAAGTAGCGCTACTACTTTACTACTACTATACTATAGCTTTACCTTTTTATAGTTATTTAAAAAGAAAAAGAGATTTTCTTTAAAGTAAGAAAGCATATAAGAAATAATAGGTTATAGTATTAATAAAGTAAAGATAAAAAGGATAAAGATATTATAAAAGGTAAATAAGTTTATATAAAGTTTACTTTTAGCTTATAGCTTTTATAGTAATAAATAAATAAAGTTACTTTTTTAAAATCTCTTTTGCTTTATACTATACTTTACTCTTTTACTGTTATTTAGTTTTACTTTATACTTATTTATTAGCTCTTTTAAAGTAAAGTTACTATAAGTTTACTATAAGTTATCTGCCTCTAAGAAACCTACTTATTTAATTAAGTATTATTATTACTAACTTTTATAGTAATAGTTTAGTATTGCTTTTATCTTAAAGGTTTTATTAATAGAAAAAAAGTAATTTATTAATTCTTTTACCTTTCTTTTATAGTATATATATAGCTTTAAGTTAACTATATTAAAAACGTTATAAATTTTAACTAACGTAGGCAATTAAAGCTAAAAAGCTAATCTACTTATTCTAACCTTTTTCTTAATTTAGAAAGGTCTTATATACTTTTTTACTAATTTCTTAGTAAGTTGCTATAAGTTTAAGTGTTTTATTAAAATTACTACCTAGTCTTTAATAGTAAAGCTAGCTTTATTTTTCTTTATGTTATACTACTTCTTATTATCCTCTTAAGCCTTTTATAGTAACTTTACTACTAATTTATACGCTACTTTTATCTCTTTTACTTATATACTTAGCTCTATTCGTTTCTATAGCTGCTTAATGTTAGTGTTTAGCGTATAAAGGTAGAAACTAAATAGTAAGTATATAAGTATTTTACTACTACTACTATAAACTATATTATTATATATAAATTAAGCTTGCTATAGTAGGTTAGCTTAATTAAGCTAGTCTTTGTTATAAAAGGTTTAAAGGTAGTACTTAATTAGCTAATTTTAGTATTCTATCTAGCTATTAGTTTATAAGTAAAAAGTAGTATTAAGTTGCTACTTTATTGCTAAGGAGTAGTAGAAACTTTACTAAAAAGTACTTATAAAAACTAACCTTTAATTTATTATAATCCTTTTTAGTAACTTATAATTTTTAAAGACGTATTTAAAGAAGAAAGTTATTAGTTTATTACTACTAATTTACTTTTAAGTTATAACATAGATAGCGTACTTTATAAAGTAGTTTATAATAATAAGAATTAAGTTATATATATAGTTCTATCCTTTTACTTTTAAGAGCCTTATAATAAAGTTTATTAAGATCTCCTTAAACAGTTATACTAATACTAGCAACGCTACTAATTTGCTATAAGGTTAATAGTACTATAGCTTTATTAGTTAATAATCTATATACGTTAATATATACTACTTTATATCTTTTTTTATCTTTTTTTAGTAGTAGCTCTTTACTAACGCTATAAGTATTTAGCTAACTCCTTAGTACCTTATGCTAAGCTTATTATAATATATTATAAGCAACTTTATCTATAATCTTAGTAGTATATATACTTTTCTTTTAAAGTAAATTAGCTAGTCTTTACTAGCTACTTAGCTTTATCTTTTGTTTATAAGCTTAGCTATAACTTTACTATTTATAAAAAAAGTATCTTTTTTTTATATATAATAAAGTAACTTTATTAAAGTTAAGGCTTCCTTTAGCAACGTTATATTATCCTTAATATAAGTTCGCCTTAAGTCTATAGAACCTTTTACTACGTTTAACTCGTTTCTTTTACCTAGCTTTTAACGAAGGTAGCTTATACGCTACGCTATAATTAGTACTAACTTAGTAAAAGAAGAAATAACTAGTATAACTATATTATTTTTATAGTTAACGTTTTATAAAGCTATAAGAATAAAGTCTTTACTTTCTTTTTAAATATAAGTCTTTGCTTAGTCCTTTAACTTCTTAATATTAATTGTACTATTTATAGCTTTTTTACTATAAAAACGCTTTAAAAACTTAAGTAATATACTATACCTTTTTAGCATAATTTCTTCCTTATTTTAAAGGTTTAGCCTTTTTAATAACCTATTAACTAAGTTATTACTACTTAGTTAGTATTTAATATAAAAGTTAAAAGGTAATAATTTATTTAAAGCTATAACCTACCTATTAGATAGCTTTATTTTTACTATAAGGTAGCTATAGTTTAGGTAATCTATAAACACTTAAACTTTATTATTAATATATACTAAGTAATACTTCTATGTTATAAATACTTTTATAATTGCTATTATTTTAGTATTAAGGATAAGGTATCTTAGCTTTAGTTTAGTTAGCTTTTATAATATATATACTATAAAGTACTAGTTTTTTTTTTACTTTTATAAAAAGATTATACTAATAGTAAATTTTAAAGCATTAGTTTATATTCTTATAAAAGCTATTAGCTTAAAATATACTAGTACTAGTTCTTTTTAAAAGCAGTGTTTAAGCTTTTTAAATACTTTAACTTTGCTACTACTTAGTAGGAAAGGTCCCTTTAGTATACTTTTAAGCAAGTTAGTAAGTAGTACTATTATTTTTATTAAAATTAAGGTATAGGAAGATAGAGACTATAGGGTAGGTAAGGACTATGTGTATTGTATTAAGCTAAGGATAAGAGAAAGGACGCTAGCTAGGTAAGGGATAGCGCCCTTTAAGTACATAGAACACTGTTACCTTAGTCTATCCTTAGATATATAGTAAATACTAAGGAAATAAGATATCTTAAGGTAATACTAATCTTTCTTAAGTACTTAGCTAATAGGCTTTAAGGTAGCCCTGCTTAGCCCTGCTTTGCCTTACATAGCCTTACACTGCCTTACTTAGCTACCTTTAGTAGCATAAGCTACGTCTCTTAGTATATAGTCTTAATACTTCCCTTAATGCTTAGCTATATAAAGTAAAGCATCTTAAAGCTTATACTTATTAGCTTATATTAAGGCCTATAAGGTAGTAGCTTTATTAATCTAAGGCTAGGCTTAAATAGCTTATATAGCTTAGGTAGCTTAATTAGTATATAAGTTGCTATAGCTAATTATTAAAGCTTTATATTATACCTTTACTTATATATAAAGTAGCTAACCCTTTTAAAGGCTTAAATAGGTCCTTATCTAGTATATAAAGCTATTAGCCTTCTAGCTAGTCTTAAGCTTCTTAGCGTATCTCCTTTAAGGTAAGCCTTAGGGCTTTATAGAAGGTCTTTATAAGTAGCCTTTTATACTAATTAAAAGGGCCTAAGCTTAGCAAGCTACGTAATAAGTTAAGTAACTTTAATACTAGCCTTTAGTATACGCTTAAGGTAGGTACCTTATAAGGCTAAGGTTAAGCTGTTAAAGGGCTTAAGCTATAGCTAGAGCTAGAGCTAGATTTAGCGCTATAGCTAAAGTAGGTGCTAAAGCTAGTACTAAAGCTATAATAATCTAAGCTAGCTAGCTAAAGTAGAGCCTTAGCTGCTTCTATAAGGTAAATGTTAGCAGCTTTTACCTTTAAGGTAGCTTTTTTATAAAAAAGGATCCTTTTTTAAAGGGGCCTAAGGCTTAGTATAGCTTAAATGCCTTTAACCTTAGGTTAAGGGCTTAGTATAAAGCTTTTACTAAAAGAAGCTATCCTTATAATAAGCTAAGGGCTTAGTAAAAGCCTTAGTAAGCTTAGTAACTACTTTAGTAAGTAGTAGTTAAGCTATTAGTAAGGGTTATTAAAAGTTAATATCTTTGTTAAGGTATTATTATGCTAATTAAGGGTCCTTAATCCCTAAAAACTATAGAGTAGCTTTACCTTAAAGCTATAAAGTAGCTCTAAATAAAAGCTATTTAGCTAAGCAAGATTAGCCTAGCTTCCTTAATAAAGGTATATATAATTAACTACGTAGGATTTAAAAAGCTAAGCTAATAGTAGTCTATATAAGCCTTTCTAAAATAAAGCTAGCTATAGCTTAGTTAGTAGCTTAGTAAAGCTATTAGCTATATTACCTTCTATATTAATCTATTCTAAGGTAACTAGCTGCTCTTAGACCTTCTCTTTAACATAGCTAAACTTAATTAGTATATACTTTATATAGCTATATAAGGTAAGGTTATTAATAGTAGATATAGCCTACTTATTGTTATTATATAAGGTAACTAGAAAATTAATATTCTAGTCTATCTTATATAATAAGCTAGCTAACTACTTAAGCTCTTAGGTAGCCTCTATAATCGCTATATATTTAGCTTCTAAGGTAGATAAGGCAATAGTACTAGCCCTTTTACTTTTCTAGCTTATAGGGCCTTTAGCTAGTTAGATAACGTATCTATAAGTACTTTTGCTAATACCCTTATCCCCTATAAAGTTGCTATTATAATAAGCTATAAGGCGCTATAAGCCTTAAATAGTATATTTAATGCCTTAGGACTTAGTACTCTTAAGATAAGCTAAAAGCTTATAGGCCCTTAAGAGGTATTCTTTATAAGGTAGATAGAAATAGTATACTAAAAATTAAACTATAAAAGCTATATTTAGCTAAGTTTATATAGCTAGATAGATAGCTATACTAATAATAGCTTAATATAGCTTAGCTTTATTAGCTATAAGTAGTAGAAAGTCCCTTAGGTATATAACTAGCTAAGGCATAAAAAGTATATTAGCTAGCTAGGCTAAGGCTTAATTAAACCTTTTAAAAGCTTTTTTTATAAAGTACTTTTAAGATAGCTAAATAATCTTTTTTTTAGTATCTTAAATAATATAAACCCTTAAGAATAAAGTAGCTAAGCTCTTATCTTCTATCTTATAGATCTTATTAAAAGCTTCTTTTATTTTATTAATTAGCCTTAAGCTTAAACTAATTAAAAAGTAGTTCTTAATATAAGTAACTATAAAGATGCTTATTATATAATTATATAAAACAGCTAAATCTAAGGCTAGTAGCTTAAAGTCTAAGGTAGCTGCTGCTTAATTAAGGGCTTACTACTACTTATAAGATAACTGCTTAAAGCTATAAAAGGTCTTATTAAGCTAAATAGCTTAATCTAAGGGCTTTAAGGTAGCTAAATAGCCCCTTTAAGCTAGCTTAGTTATTATCTTAGGATTAGCTTACTAAATAAACTAATTAAAGCCCTTTAAAAGCTAGATAAAGATATCTTCTTTAAGGTTTTTGTTTAAAAATGCTTTTATAAAGTTAATCTACTTAATTTCTTAGCCTTTAGCTATAGCTAAGGCTAAGAAAACTTACTATATAACTAGCATAGCTATAAAAGCAAAGGTATTAGTATAGTTAAAGCTTTTAATTTACTAAAAGCTTTAAGCTATAAGCTTAGCCTTATGCTTAGTTATATACTTATATTAGTCCTTTTTTAGCTTAAAGATAAGCTAGCTTATTATTAGCTAGTAGCTTAAAGGAAGGTTATTCTAAGGCTAAAAGGTAAAAACGTTTTAGAATAATAGCTACTAAAATTTAGCTACTATAGCCTCTAGCTAAGCTAAGGCGTTAAGGCGTTAAGAAGCTTCTTAAAAGGTATAAGGCTTATCTTATAAGGTAGGTTTATTCTTAGCTTTTAAGGTAGCTAAGATAAGATTAAGGTCTATCTAATTAAGTAGGTTACGTAGATAGTTATATATAGTTAGATTAGGTAACTTAAGGCTTAAAGCTTTATTAGTAAGGTTAATAACTTTAGGTACTAGCTCTAGCTAAGGGGTTAGAGCTGTAAGTAGGGCTAGGCTAGGGGCTAGACCTAGAGATACCCCCCCTAAGCCTAGGTTATCCGAATCTAGGCCTTTAATAGGTACCTTAGCTAAAAGCTAGGCTTTAAATAGCTAGATTTAGCTAGTCTAACGGATAAGGCGCCTATTAGGTAGCTAGACGAGGTAGGTGTTATAGCCTAGGATAGAGACTAGGTGCCTTGCCTTAGTACGTAAGGCTAGCTTATAGCCCTTAGCTTAACGTTCTTCTAGAATAAAGATCTTATATTAGGCCCTTAAGGCTTAGAGATATAATAAATCTAGCTTATTAGTCTAGGCTAGCTAGATAACGTTATTATAGAGCTCTTCTTATACTATAAGATCCTTATTAGTAGCTACTATAGCGTTAACAAGGTTATATATATCCTAAATAACGTAATTCTAGAGGGTATAAGGTAAGCTAGAGCCTATTATCGTAGCCTTAAGTCTATTAAGGATAACCTTAATAAATCTCTTAGCTAAGCTATTTTACTTATATATATAAGGCGTACTAATAGAAAAAGAAATACCCTTATTCTACAGCTACTCCTATAAAGTAGTTATAATCTCTTTGCTACTGTTATAGTAAAAGCGTATAAGGTAGTAGCTATAGTAATTTTTTAAGGCCTTAAAGTAGCCTTAAATAGCCTTAGTTATTATTACCTTACTTTTATTAACTAATTAAATAACCTATTAATAGTAGGTTTTATAGTTAACTAATAGTAGGCTATAAGGCTACTAATTATAAGGTAGAGGCTTAATCTAGAAGATGTTTCCTTTAATAACGTTAAGGGCTTGCAGCAGGCTAGCTATAAGGTTAGTAGTTAGCCTCTTAATAGTCTTACCTTTAATGTAAGGTAGGTAGATAAAATCTTACTCTTTAATTAGCTAGAAATTAAGCATACTAGCTAAGATAACCTTTATCTTCTTTATAAGCTTTAGGCTAAGATAGCTTAGCCTAAGGTACTATAAGTAAGCTCTTTAAAGAAGCTCTTAATAAAGCTTTAGGGCTAGCCTAGGGCCTTAATAGCCTTATAAAGCTAGCTTTAGTATACTAAGATCCCTTAGGTCCTTAGATATAAGATTATCTAAGGTCTGCTATAAGGTAAGGCCCTTAAGAAGTTTAGAGCGTTGCTAATAAAGCTATAGCTAAGTAAAGTCCTTATATCTACTAGCTTCTTATTATATTAGTAGCTTAAGCCTTATTTTAAGCTATAAAAGGCCTTAATTAGTTAAATAGATTAGTACTTAGTGTTTTAGGCGTATAAGGTAAGTATAGTAAGTTATTAGATTTAAGGGCACTAAAGGGGTCTTAGTACCTTTAATAGTTAAAAAAAACTTATTTTTTTAGTAATTAAAGAAAGCTAGTATAACCTTTTACTAACTTATTAGCTTATTCCTTAAAAGGAAGCTTCTTAATTAGTAGTACCTTAAGCTACTTATAAGATTAAGCTTTATATTAAGGTAATAAAAGGCACTAAGAAGGTAGATCTTATAGTATATAGCTAAGCTATAGCTAACTAAGACATTAAAAGTAGCTATACTAGATCTAAGGAGCCTTATAAGCCTACTGCTTATTATTACGTAGCTTAAGGTACTATTATTATTTTAATAGTTAATAAAAGAAGCTTTATTATTAACTATATAAACTAAGGTACTTATATTATATAGTAAGCTAGCTTAAGAAAGGCAATTAGCTAAGCTATATATTACTAACTTATTAAAAGCTACTAAGTTATTAACTTTAAAGGTACTAAAATTAAGATTAAAGGTTACATATATAGCAAAAGCTAATCTAGTAGCTTATAATAGGCCTATAGGTACTTTGCTAAGTAGGCGTTATAGAAGCTTATAAGGCTTCTTGCCTTAATGTTAAGTAAGCTTATTAAGGTTATACCTTAGCCTAAACCTTTGCCCTAGCTCTTGCCCTTACCCTAAGCCTTAGCCTTAGCCTTAGCTTATAGGCTATTAATAAGGCACTAAGGCCTTAAAGGTGCCTTAAGGCTTAAGGGCCTCTAAGGTAGCTTTCTTTTTCTTCTTATTATGCCCCTTAAGGTTACGTAATTAAGCCTTAAAAGTAGCTTAATAAGCTAATAATCTTTTATACTAAGTCTTATTAAAAATATCTTTTATAATTAAGCTAAGATTTATTTAATCTAAATTACTGCTTATAGCTACTATAGATTAAATAGTACTATAGATTTATTTTACTTAAAGTAAAAAAGAAGTAAATAAAGCTATTATATACTAATTAACTTAGTCTTTAATAGTAATAATAACCTTAGCTATAGATAGCTAAGCTAGATAATTGCTAAATTTAGTATTAAAGTTAGCTAGTGTTCTAAGGTAGCTACTAAAGGATAAGCTATAAAAGCCCCTATAGAAGCTCTCTTTCTTAAGATAAGTAAAATAAGCGTATTAGCGCTTTAATTTAAGATAAGCTTAAGTAGGGCTATTAATCTAAGCTATTAATTAAGCTAGGCTAAAGGCTAGGCTATCCCTTAGGATTATAAGGAGTATAGCTTTCTTAGCTATTAAAATAGCTTTAGCTAAAGCTAGGTTATTAACAAATTCTTAAAATTTAATAGCTTAAAGTATAATAGTAAAGGTCTACTTCTATTAGTTATAATTCTTAAGTTTTACTAATTTAAATAAATTAAAAAAAACTAAAGCTTTTTTAAAAGCTTCTTAAATAAGGCTAACGTTTAAGGTAGCTAAAGTTATACTACTAATACTACTAATAGCCTTAACTAGTAGCCCTTATTATAGCTAGTTAACTAACTTTTATACTTCTTTAAATAAATAAATAATCTAGCTATCTAAGGTAGCTTAGTAGGTATCTTAAGCCTATAAAGCGTCTCTTAATGTACTAATTTAAGAGCTTAGATTAGTAATACTATTATATAACTACTATAGCCTTAAAAGGACTTAATTAAGGTTAAACCTTGCCCCTTATAGGACCTATACGCTAGCTATCTAGCTAGTACTTACGTATTATAAGGTAAGCTTTTAATTATATAATCTAAGGTTATATAATAAGGCATAAGGTTAAAGGTTAAGGTGTCTTTTAGTACTATTTTTAAGTTACATAACTAAGTTATATAGCTCGATCTAAGATAGCAAGGAGTGTAAGGTAGATTACGTAATATAGCTGCCTCTAAGGTAAGCTATCTAGCAGGCTATAGCTAGGTTATATAATATAGCTATTTCTTAAATAAGAAAATAAAGATATACTTATAAGTCTTTTTATAAGCTTATAACCTATTAAAATTAAGGTATAAAAAGATAGAGACTATAGGGTAGGTAAGGACTATATATATTATATTAAGCTAAGGATAAGAGAAAGGACGCTAGCTAGGTAAGGGATAGCGCCTCTTAAGTATATAGAACACTATTACCTTAGTCTATCCTTAGATATATAGTAAATACTAAGGAAATAGGACATCTTAAGGTAATACTAATCTTTTTTAAGTGCTTAGCTAATAGGCTTTAAGGTAGCTTTGCTTAGCTATGCTTTGCCCTGCACTGCCTTGCACTGCCCTGCTTAGCTACCTCTAGTAGCGTAAGCTACGTCTCTTAGTGCATAGTCTTAATAATTTTACTATAATTTTAGATAAAGCATTAATAAAATCCTATAAAGCTTAGAAATGCTTAAACATTATATACGTTATAAGGTTATAGCTACTACGCTACTACTTTAATACGTTCTCTTTTTATATAGATTCCCTTTAGTAAAACTATAAAACTTAGGTATAATACTATATTAACTTAAAATTAATACTTTTTTAGGTTTATAAAAAGGCTTATTGTCTTTAACTTATTAAAGACCTTATAAACATACTACGTATATATAGCGTTTTTACTGCTATATATTAAGATATTATTAATATAAACGATATAGGTATAATTAATTAAGCCTTAGAGTATATTATTAATGTATTTTTAGAAGGTAGCTAAGGCGTTTATTAAGCTAAAGGGTATAATATAGTATTTAAAGTAGCTATATTTATAGTAAAATACTATTTTTTACTTATTTCTTTTATAAATATATATCTAATAGTATATATCCTTTAGATTAAGCTTTATAAATACTTTTGCTTTATTAAAGTAGTTAAAGATTTTAAGGATTAAAGGTAAAAAAGCTTTATTCTTATAAGTTATTTAGTTTAACGCTTAGTAGTTAACGTAAAGTTATAGCTTTTTCTTTTTCTTAGATATAAAAAGTACTAAAGCTTTATATAAGCTTATTAATCTCTAGATCTAGCCCTTCTTTATTACGTCTTTAAGGTATTCCTTAAAAACCTTTAGCTCTTTTATAGTAAAAGAGTAAATAAGTTTTTATAGTATCTTAGATCTTTTAATAAGCTTTATTATATATGTCTTTCTTTTAAGCTTTACTAGCTTAGCTACTTCTTATTAATTAAATACTTAAGCATAGTCTTTATATTCTTATAAAAGCTTTACTATAGTTTTACTACTAGCTTAATTATTTAAGAGTTCTAACTTATTTAGTATAGCTAAGATTCTTATAAACCTATATAAAGATATAAGGCTTTTAACCTATAAAAAGGTAATAAAGTAGCTAAAAGCTTTTTTTAAAAAAAAGTAATTTTACTTTTTTTTTTTTTACTAAATATATAAATTTATCTTCTTAAACTATAAGATCCTTAAAATTAAGTTATCTATAATATTTGCTACTATATAGTTAAGTAAATACTTCTTTACTATTCTTTAGTTTTCCTTAAGTTTAAATAGCTTTAAGGTTTTCTTATATACTTTAAAAAAAGTATCTTTAAATACTATATTAATGCTAAGCTTAAGAAAGAATAGTATATTCTTTATAATCTTTTAGCTAAAAAGCGTAATATTACTTTTTAAGTCTATAAAAGCGTTTACGTTAACTTATCTACTACTAATCTAGATATATGCTAGTTTAACTATAGTAGCTTTAAAGCTTATAAATTCTTAAGCACGCTAAGATTTACTTAAAGGTTTATTATTAAAAGTAGTAGCTATACTACTACTTTACTTTTAAGCTAGCAATTAGTTATATTATTCTATAGTATACTAACTACTATTATATATATTATAACTAGCAGCTATATAAGTTGTTTAGTAGTAAA
The DNA here is from genome assembly GCA_003055185.1 of Escovopsis sp. TC. Taxonomy (NCBI): domain Eukaryota; kingdom Fungi; phylum Ascomycota; class Sordariomycetes; order Hypocreales; family Hypocreaceae; genus Escovopsis; species Escovopsis sp. TC. The sequence goes on along the minus strand of NIGD01000004.1, from coordinate 522,780 downwards.
GCTTATTATACTTAAAGTAGCTTACTAACCTTATAGCGTACTAACTATAAAGTTACTATAAATAAGCTATAAGCTAAAAGAGCTAGTTTTAGTTAGTATAAGCTATTACTAAGCCTAAGGGTACTAAGTTAGCTATCTTTACTATTATTATTATTATTATTATTATTATTATTATTTCTTTCTCTAAGATTATTTTTACTACTACTTCTTAAGTATATATTTACGCTTAATTCTTTAAAACCTTACTACTTAGTATTTAGTTCTATAGTTTTAGCTATAATTGCTATAAGAAGTAATAAACTTAAAAAAGTAGTAATAATAGCTTTAAGAGTTTAGTCTTAATAGCTTTATATATATTTAAAAAGGTTATAAACTTTATCCTTTTTGCTTAAATAAAGCTACTTATTTATAAATATACGTTAAAGTAGTAAGTAAAAGTATTATTAATGCTTCTTTTAAGCTATTTTTAAAAATTCTTAAATAATATATCTTTTAGCTTTTTAATATATTTAAGCTTAAGGTATATATTCTATTTACTATAAATTTTTAGTAAAAGAAAAGCTACCTTAAAGATAACTTTATTTATTTTAGTAGTAAAGGTTTTTAGCTAAGTATAAAAGTAAGTTAATAGCGCTATTAAAAAGGTTTAAAGCTTATTTTATAATTTCTTTTTATATTATTATAGATTTAGTAGCAATAACTTTAAGGCGTTTACGTAGCTTTTTTTAAGTAGCTTTCTTATAAACTTAAAGTTTACTATTTATAGCTATAATAAGTTTTAAGTTAAGTTTCTTTTTTTTATAAGCTTTTTAAGGTATTTACGCTTATAGTAAACTTAGTGCTTTTTTATAGCTTTAATAAAGCATTTATCTAGCTTTTTTTTAAAAAGGTTAGTAAAGCTATAGTTAGTGTTATTAGTACTAGCTATTTTATTAGTTATTATTAAAGGAGTTAAAATAAGGTTAAAAGAAAGAAAGTTCTAGGTTTCTATAATAACGCTAAGATCTAGCTATAAAGAAGTAGCTTTTAATTATTATTAGCGTAGAGCTTTTTAAGAAATAAGTATTACTTTCTACTAGTTAACCTTACCTTAGTAGTAAAGGTTTAAGAAAGATTAAACTATTAAAGACGCTAGTTTAAAGGTAAGTAGTAAGGCGTACGCTAATATTTTATAAAAGCTTTATAGCAAAAGTAGTTATTTAAAGGTAAGGTATAAAGTAATATAGTATTAATCTTTAAACCTTCTCTCTAATCTAAGCAAAGGCCTCTTTTCTTATATCTTTTCTCTAAGTATTTAAAGGTCCTTTATAGGGAATACGCCTTCTGCTATTCTATCCTTTAATAGCTTTATAATAGTAAGCATTGTTAAATTAGCGTTAGTTATTAATAGTTTTAGAATAAATAACGTATTAGTAATATAAAGAGAATAAGCTTTTTATTTCAAGATAGATCTTTAGATTACCTTTACTACCTTTATTAAAAGGTAAACTATTTTCTAAAATTCTTTTTCCTTTTAGCTATACCTTATTTAACTTATATTTAAAGGTCTTATACTAAGTATAAAAAAGATCTAATAAACTATTAAGTTAGTTATCTTAAGGTTTATTAAAAAGGAAGTAAAGTAATTGTAATAAGTATAATAGAGACGTATTACTAATTCTTACTAAGTTAGTATTAAAGCTACCTCCTTAATCTTAATCTTTAAGGCCTTAAACTACCCTTCTACTTAGCCTTAAGGATCTATTAATAAAAGGCATAGTAGCTATAAACAGTAGTTAAGAAAAGGGTCTACTTAGTACCTATCTATAGCAAAAGCTTACCTTATAAAAGAAGAAGGGTTATTAGTAAAACTTATATTATACTAGCTTTAAAAAATCTTAAAAATATTAATATTAATATAATTATTCTTTTCTTTATTATTATCTTCCTTATCCTTTTATTTACTATACTTATTTATATAGTAATCCTTTTACTTAGTAAATAATATAGATCTTACTATATCTAAAGGGATAAATACGTTAAGCACTGCTTCTTATTACTTATAATAGTTATCTAAAACAGCGTTATTAATACTAAGATTTAGCTATAAAGCAAAACGCTATATAACCTAGTCTTAGATAAGCGCTTTAAAATTTTAACTAGTTAACTTTACTTACTTACGTTAATTAAACGTTATACCTATAGTTATTAGTTTTTTACCCCTTAGGCGCTACTAGCTATATAAATAACTTTAGTTAGCTTACTAAAACATTCTTTTACTTTTTTTAATATTTTTTAATTACTTTTAACTAAAATAATCTTTTTTTCTTTTTTTATGCTTATATCTTTAAAGAGCTTTAGCTATATTAGTTCTTAGGAAAATAAGTAAAGGGCAAGGAAGATTAAGATAATCTTAGTTGTTTTACTAGTGCTAAAAACATAGAAAGTTTCTTTTACATAGTTCTTAACTACTTTTATCCTTTATAGCTAAGTCCTTTTAAAAAGTATATCTTAATCTTTATAATAACCTATAATATATACTATTACTATTGCTATAATTTTAGCAACTACTACGTAAACGTATATATAATAGTTAACCTTATAGATCTTATTATTAGCTATATAGATATAAGCTTAACTTAAGAAGGTAATTATAAGGATTTTAGACTTAATAATAAAGCGCTTATTAATAAGGTTAATAAAAGAGCCCTTATTAATTATAATTAAGTTATAAAGTAAGCCTTTAATAGACTTATTAATAAAGCTAAAGGTTAACTGTAAAGAGACGCGTAGGAAAGGAGACGTGCTACGGGCTACAATAACTAAATTAGGTAGATTAATAAAGGAAGTAAGGCGATTAATCTAATTAGCTTATAAGCTAAAGAGTTAGATTAAGCTAATTATATAACTTAGTTAAAAGAGAAACATTATTCTTTGCTAAACTAGATCTAAGCAACTACTAGATATACTAGATCTAAAAGGCTTAAATTAAAGAGATTACTTATATATATATAGCCTTACTCCTTTTAATACCTTAAAGTAGTTAGTTAAGCTAACCTTCTTTAATTCCTATGCTCTTACCTTTACGATCTATAACTATATAATAGTTATAAGCTTATATAGCTTAGAATCTTTAAACTAGTAACTTTTATTAAATCTAATTAACATTTTCCTTTTAAAGTTCTTAATTAAACTCCTTATTCTTATATTATTCTTTTAACTTTATAAACTTTATTTATACTTTTTAGTTAAATTACTTATTTAAATCTTTCTTTCTTATAAAACTAAACCTTTATTTTAAAATATCTTATAAAACTACTTTATTTAACTTATAATGTTTTAACTAACTATCTTAAAGGAACCTCTTCTTTAAACTACTAAAGATTAGGTTAATTAGTACTATATACTTAAGAATATAAGTACTAACCTAATAATTTAAAAAAAAATTAAACTAAATAAAGAATAAGAGAATAATATAAATTACTTAAAAGACTTAAAACGCCTTACTACTAAAAAAGTATAATATAAAGTTATAAAATAATATAAGCAAAGCATATAAAACCTTTCTATTAATAGTAAACCTTTGCTAAAGGTAGTACTAAGCTATAAAGAGATTATAATAATCTTATTTAATATAGTAAAGAAAGAATATAACATTTAAATAATTAATTTCTAATATAAAGAGACTTATTTTAACTAAAACAAAGCAGCTTATATTAAAATCTATAAGTAGATTATTTAAACTATCTCTTTTATAGTATATAATAATATATAACATTAAATATCCTTAAACAAAGAAGCTTATATAATAAAGAACCTTATTTAAAGATTAAAGCTTTACTTTACCTTAACTAAATATAATTAAAAAGATATAGTTTAATAAGCTTACTAAAAAGTACTTAAGGATACTAAGAAGCTAAGAGTCTAATAGTAAACATAGATCTAAGACTATTTATTAGCGTATAATAATATTAAACTATATTAACTCCTTAAGGTAAACTAAAAGGTTATAATCTTAAACCTTTTAAAGGTAGCTAAATAGAAACTTATAACCTTATAAGCTAAAGCAAAGATAATAAAATAAAAAAAAGTAATCCTTTATAAAAAGCTTTTCTTTAAAATTAAAGACTACGTTTATTACCTTTAAGTATATCTTAAATTATAAGCTTTGTTTTACGCTTAGGTTTTTACTAATTAAGCAGCTTATTTAAAAAAAGAAAAGTTATCTTTTTTAAAAGTAAAATCTTTTTTTATGCTAAAGGAAAAAGTAACTACTTTTTAAAAGGAATTAACCTTTTTATATAAAAAAAAAAAAAAAAGTAAAAAAGAAAGCATAGCTAAAGTTATTTTAATAAAGATACTTAAGCTAAGTATTTATATAAATTAACTTATTACTAGCTACTAAAGACTTTTAAAGTACTTTAATATGCTTTAAAAGACTTCTTTTAAACTAAAAATGATAATGAGTTAAACTAAACCTTAATAGTTAAATAAATAAAAAAAAAGAAATAAAAACAGCTAAGATAAGAACTTTAAACCTTAAGATAAAACATAAGTATACTTAATAAAGTACTATAAAAAAAAAAGTAATACCTTAAATTACTTAATATAGTACTGCTTAACTTATAATTAGTACCTTAAGCAAAAAATGTTAGCCTTTTTTCTACTTAGTAAGCTTATTTGCTTTATTTCCTTTTAAAAAGTACTATATTTAATAGCTATAGTACGCTATACTTAATAAACAATAAGAACCTACTTATTCTAAGTACTTTTATGCTTAATAGCATAAATAACTATATTAAGGCAAGATATAAATAATATTAAGTACTTAAATAAAGTAAATAACTAATTTTAAATATCTTAAATAAGAAAAGTAAAAAATAAACTAAATTACTTACTTTATTAAACGTTACTTTAGTAAAAGATTTTTATATAAATATTATTTTAAAAGCAAAGCTAGCTAATACGGCATGCCTCCCCTAGGGAAATTCAAGGGAAATCTCTAAGATTTCCCCTAGGATTACCCTAGTAAATTCCTTAGGATTTCCTCTAGCCGCTTCCCTAGGATTTCCTTTAAAAGACTAGCAGTAAATTCCTAAGGAAACTACTAAAAGGAATTATATATATAGTTAAACTATAAGGATAGTCTTTAATATAAAAAGGCATAGTTTTCTTTTAAGCAATTTATATAACTATGTTTATAATAATAATTCTTTAGTAAAATCTTTAGATAGGCCCCCTTAACGCTTGCTTATATTATTTAGTAGTAATACTATAGATCTTACTAAGATTTAGTATATTAACTGCTTCTTCTTAAAAAAGCTTTTAATAGCTTATAACATTATACTTAGCGCTAAGGAGTACTTTAGCAAAGCAGCTATTAATAACCTTAAAACTAAAAGAGCTGCTTATAATAAAGAAGCATACCTTATTAATATTTTTAAAGATAAGTACTTATTTAAATATATTAAGACCTATAAAAAAGCTTTATTTAACTTATGCTTTTTAACTTCCTTCTTAAACATAGAAAACGTTTATAAAAGCTTTATAAAATAGTATTTTAAGGAGTATTAAGAATATAGAAAGGCGTTTTACTAGCGTATAAGATACTTTACCTATAATGCTAACTGCTTAGTATATAACAACCTAACTATTTATAGTATACTAAAGCTAGTATAGAAACCTTAGCTATACCCCTTAAGCTTATTAGACTAGTAATAGCGCTTTTAGCTTAATTTTAATAGTATTAACGAGGCGTTAGCTAAGATACTTAGTTATTTCCTAGGAAGCGTATCGTTGTTTCTTAACGCTAGTTAGCTAAGAACCCCTATTAAGGTTAAGTTTAAAGAAAGTATACTTAATACTAAGAACTAGTTTATGTTTAATAAAATTAATAAAATATTTTAAATACCTTATAAGCTACCTACTAAACTACTGCTTATTACGCTTTATAAGAAACCTATTATTATAAAAAAAGGAAAAAAGAAAGGCTATAGCTAGCTTAACCTAGCTACTTAATAACTACTCTTTAACTAAGGACTGTTAACAAAGAATAACCTAGACCTACATAAAGACCTTATACTTAAACCTTTAACTACTAAGCTAGCTTAAAGCAATAAAAACTTTAGTAAAGGTCTTAACGTTAGTAAAGATCTTAACTTTAGTAAGGGCCTTAACATTAGTAAACCTTTAGTATCTATTAAAGGCAAAGAACTAAAGGGGTTTACTACGCTATTAAGACTACTACTACCTCTTCCTTTAGAGTCTATTATTAACCTATCTAACTTTAATGTTAGCAAAAACAATACATTTAATATTAAGCTAAATTTATTTATTTTATTTTACGCTAACCTTTATAATACCTTAGTTTACCTATTATATACGCTTACTCTTGCCCTCTTAGATAAGAACGGTTAATAAGGCTAGCTTAGTAGTAGCACCTAAGACTACTTACTTTAATTTAACGCTAAAGAAATTAGCAAGTTTAACCTAGCTAGCCCTATAAACCTAAGATTTAATAATATTAAAAGAAACGCTAAAATACTAATTTAAAAAAGCGCTAAGCGCTTTATTAAAGCTTTATAATAATATAAGCAATATAGCTTAGCTTACGCTAAGATCCTCTTAGCTTATATGCCTACCTTTCTTCTAAAAGTAGCTTTTAACTAGTACTTTAAAGACCTTACTAATAGTACCTAGCTCTCTTTATAGAACCTAAACACTAGTTTTACTAGATAGTACGTCTTACTTTAGACCTAGTTTAAGATTACTATTAACGTAGCCTTAGCAGCCTTAAACTATAAAGCGTTCTTTATCTAAAACGTTATTAATAAGAAGAACTTACGTAACTAGGTATTTTATATATAGCAAAAGGCTAAAGCTACTACCTATAGTAAGATTTACCTTTTAAGAATCTTTTACTAAAAACTTAACTACTACTTATAAAAAGTCTTCTACTAGCTAACTTTTACTAAAAGCATTAACTAATAAGTCCTTAAGTATAAAGTAACCTTTTTAAATATCTATACTTACTATATTAAAAGCAAATAGCGCTATTATATCTATATTAAAGGTAATAGCAGCTAAAAGAAGCTATTTACCTTTCGCTAAGATTACCTTACTAAAGAACCTTTAAGATTAAACTACCTTAAGTAGCGCTTATAAAGAAACTTTAGCTATAACTAAGATTAGTTAGCTAAGCTACGTAATAAACCTTTGTCTTAAGTTAACGCTACTAACAAAAACCTATACCTAATCTTCTATATAACTTTTAATAAGAATAAAATATATACTTTCTTTAAGGAAGAAATAGCTAGCTTTTAAAAAACTATAGCTAGATAAAACAATAATAATAGTAACGTAAAGCAAGACTAGTCTAATAAACTATATAATAACATTCTCTTTGTCTTAGATACCTTAGCTAGCTAGCCTTATAGTACCTTATATATAAACTATAAACTGTTTATTCTTAAAGATAAGTAAGATTATTATTTTATAGTATATTACTATACTATAATCTTTAATAATATAGCCTTTACTATTATTTAAACTAGCGTAGTTATTACTACTACTTTTACTAAACTCTTATCTAAACTAAATCTACCTTCCTGCTTTACGTATACTTAGATTTTAGTATATAGTAGAATAAGCCTTAAGCGCTAACAATTAGCCTACGTTAATAGTAAAGTAAGCTATTTAGTTATTTAGTAAGATTAGCTTAACTTTTTTAGTAAAGTTAATATTAACTAAAGCAAGACTATTTAACTTAGTAGTATAAGCTATTTAAGGACCTTTAGGTAAGTAGAATTTACTGCTTAGATCTTAGGTACCTTTAATAGTAAACTAGTTATAGTAAAGGTATACGTATTAATATAAATTATCCTAGAACTTACTACTAGTTTTTTAATTAGATAAGAATTTAATATACCTTATTAGCTTAACGTTATTAACTTTTGTTCTAAGGTTATTATTAGCGCTACCTAAGGGCTATAGGTCCTAGCTTAGATTATAAACTAAGGCCTACGTATATACTGTTTAGTACGCGCTAAGCACGCTGCTGTTCTACTACTTAGTCTACCTTACTTCCTAGCTATAGAATACTAGCTTATCTTAAGTAGCTAAGATTTTTTCTTTATATCTTATTAATCCTTACTACTAGCTACTATTAGCTAAACGCTTTACTAACTGCTTACTCTTAACTATAAGCTTACGCTAATCTATATTTAGTAAAATAAACAAATTAAGATTTTTACTTATACTAAGGACTTTATATCTTAAGACAATGCTTTTACTACTAAAAAAAACTTAAGCATCTTACTAATAAAAACAAAAAAGTTTTTTACTACTATAACTAAAGGATCTACTAAAGAAATAAAAGTCCTTTTAAAGGACGTTAATATATACTAGCGCCTTAGGATCTTTTGCCCTAAGAACGTACTTAAAGTCCTTACTAAGCATAGCGTTAAAGTATATAAGCTATAAACTATCTTAGTATAAATCTTTTAAAAGATTACTAAATTATACCTTAAGATCTAAGAGGACTATAGTAAGATTTATATACTAAAGAATAACTTCTTTTAAGCGCCTTTAGTTAATAATTCGTAGAACGCTAAAGTCTTTTCTTATACTTATCTTATAAAAACTAAAGATAAATAGTTTATTAATAAGACTTTTAACGATTTATATAAGTAAGGTTAGTTTAAGTTTATATAAAAACCTTTTCCTTTTATAAGCTTAGTATTTATTGTTTAAAGAATAGTTAATAGTAAGTAAAAGGGATACGTAGTTATAGACTTATATAACCTTAATAACGTAGTATTACTAAATATATACCTTATGCTTCTTTAAGAAGAGATAATCGCTTATCTAAGAGGTAAAACCTTTATTAGTATAGTTAATGCTAAAGCTTTCTTTTACTAGTTCTTAGTTTATTTTTCTTATTATAATTGCTTTACTATAGTTAGCTATTATAGGCTAGAACGCTTTAAGGTTACTTTTATAGGATTCTATAACTTACTAGCCTACGCTTAACGCTTTATAGATAAAATCTTTTACCTTTTTTAGCACTTTACTACTACCTTTATTAATAATATTATTATTTTCTTTAATAATATAGCTAGCTATTAAAAGCACTTTACTAGCATATTCTAGCTCTTCTTTAAATAGAACGTTATATTATCTTTAGTAAAGTCTTTCCTTAGATATCCTTTTATTTACCTTCTTAGCTTTTATATTAATTTAATTAAACTTATAAACACTAAGAGTTAAGTTAAGGCTTTACGTAAAATCTAGTTCTTAGATACCTTTATATACTTAAAAAAGTAGATTAGTATAGTTAGATAGCTTAAATACCTTATCCCTTAGTTCGCTGCTTATATTACGCTGCTATAAGCGCGTAAAACGTAGTTATTAGCTAAAGGAAAGGATAATAATAGTATACTTACTAAAGCTAAGAGACGTAGCTACGTTAAAAGAATAGACTTTATACTTACTAAAGAAGAACTTGCTAGCTTTTAAGACGTTACTAAAGCGCTAATTAACGCTAAAAAGCGCTATTATTTTAACTTTAACTATAAGTTGTTTATTTAGATTAATACGTTATAAGAATATAGCATAGGTATAATATTGTTTTACTTAGCTAAGGAATTCTTATATAACCTAAAGAGCTATATTCTATTAGCTATAGTTTAACTAATTATATTCCTTAGCTAGAGCCTTAACGCTACTAAAATAAACTACTAGCTTATAGAGATAAAGGTTACTACCTTTGTTTAAGTAATAAAGAAAGCTTATACTTTAATCTAGTTAACTTAAAGTAGCTTTACTATTGTCTTAACTAATTATATAGCTATATATAACATTGTTTAATAAAAGAATCTTATTTCCTTTAGTACTTAAATTAATAACTAGTTAACTATAGCCTTATAGTAGCTTAGCTAGTTTAATCTTAAGGTTTACTATATCTTTAAAGCTAAGAACCTTATTGTTAACGCTATCTCTTAATTACTAGCAGAAGAAGGAATAACTTTTTATAATAGCTAAGAGCTTAAGCTTAAGCAAGTATAAAAGGATAACGTACTAAAAGACTATATCTACGCTATAACTAAGATCTACGTTATCTTAGACCTATAAAAAAAGATTATAAAAAGATACTAAAATAACACTAAGTAAAAAGGAATCTTTAACTAACTTAAAAATAAGAATACTAAGCTAAGCATTACCTTTATCTATAACTAAGGTTTGCTTTACCTATAGGAGTATAGTAGAAAGCAAAAACTATATATACTTAAGTCTTATAGTAAAAAGATTATCTATAATACTTATAAGTAGTACTTTTACGTTAGCAAAAGACAGCTAATTAAGGATATTACTAGATTGCTTACTATCTTTAGTTTTTAAAAAAAGGTTAACTAGTTAGTAAAAGGATATAACGCTTATAAGCAGAACTAGACTAATCGCTAAAAGACGCTTAAAAAGATACTTTTAATTAAATCCTTAGCTTTACTGTTCTATACTATTGCTATAGACTTTATTGTTAGTTTACTAATTATAAACGCTAAGAACTCCTTATAGTATAAACCTTTTAGTAAATACTTTAACTACCTTTTTACTATAACTAATAAGTTTTTTAAGATATATCTACTAATCTTAAGAAACAACTACTACTACGTTAAAGACTAAGCAAAGTCTTTATATACTAAGCTACTTTACGCTAACTAAGGGGTTCTTTATAAAATTATCTTAGATTAAGACTAAAAGTTTACCTTAGCTTTCTAGATAAGCTTTTAGACTATATATAAGACTAAGCTTTTTATGTTTATAGTATAGTACCTTTAGATAGATAAACTATCTAAGCGCTAGAACTAGATAGTAGAAATTGCTTTATGCTTTTTTTTATTTAATAACTTAATAGCAAAATAGATAAACTGCCTTATTACCTTATAGTTTTTTATAAACAACTCGTTTACTACTACTATTAAAATATCTTTAAGCAAGCTAGTTACTAGTTAGCGTATAGATAATAAACAAAGGTATCTAAAAGAAAGCGCTACTAAAGAAAAGCTTAAATTTCTTTAAGAAGAAGCTAAGCTTAGTATTACGTAAGCATAAGCTACTATAAAGGCTAGATATAACTATAAGTACTAACTAATAGAGTTTAAACTTAGTAACTAGGTATAGCTTATGCTTAAGAAAGGGTATTATGTTTTTAATCTTAAGATTAGTAAGCTTTAAGAATAGCGTATAAGACCCTTTAAGATCGTAGAAAGTATTAGTTACTTTATATACTAACTTAACTTAGAAGGCGCCTTTAACGTTTATAACGTAGTATTAGTAATATAACTTTATTTTATAAAAGTATTAACAGAAAGACTAGGCAGTAACGCTAATAGCTCTTAGAAGGTAGAGTTAATTCTAAACTCTTATATTACTTAAAAAAGAAAAAAGAAGCTAAAGAAATAATACTTAGTCTTATAGAAAAGCTAGCTAAGTTATTATAATAGCTAAGTAAAAGAAGATATAATTACTACTAATAAGTTAGTTTAAGCCTTTAAGTTAAAGAAAAAGACCTTTAATACCTTTATTAAAGAAAATGTTTATTACTAAAGCAAATAACTATAGTAGTACGCTACCCTATAGCTTAAGGAGATTACTTTTACCTTTAGCGTAGATCTAAAGGCGCTTATACTATAAAATAAAGTAAAGGATATATCTAGCCTAGCTGTTAATACGCTTTGCTATTATAGATAGCCTTTAAAAGCTATTATTAATAAAAGAAGCTAAAGAATTCTTAGTAAAAGCTAAAGGTTTAAAAAAGCTAATAGAATTCCTAGGTAAGAAAGGAACAAAAGATTAGATAGCAGAAGAGAGCTATACGCTACTAACGGTAGTACGCTTCTGCTATAGTTACGTAGTAACCCTTATTTAGTATATAGCTATAGAAATCTAAGGTTAAGAAAATTAAAAAAAAATAAAAAAAAGGTTTAATAAAAAACAAAATAATAATAGCTACTTTTATTCTTTTTAAAAGAAAAGACTCTTCTATGTATACGCTTTAGAAACTTTTCTTTCCTTTTTCTTACTCTTTTTCCTTATTCTTGCTTTTGTCTTTAGAAATAAAAAGCGCTGCCTTATTACCTTTTTATATACTTAATGCTTATCCTCCTTTTTATCTTTGCTTATGCCTACTATTATCTAGGTTAAGCCTTCGTTTAACCTTTCTTTTTTCCTTTTTAAAAACACTAACTTTTACTAGCTTATTTACTAAGATCTTTTTTATAAGCCTTTTATCTTTATATAACAAAGATATACTTATATTATTAAGCTGTTTAGCTATAAAGACTAGTTCTTAACTATATCTAAGTCCCTTAAGAACTACTTTACTAACTAAGTATAGCAGAACCTAGCTTGCTTTACTAGGTTCTAGATATACGTTAATAACTAAGGACTTAACTAGTAGTATAGCTACGTTAATAAACATAGTAACTATACCTCCTTTGCTTATAGTACTCCTTTTCTTTAAGATTAATCTACTTCTTTTACTCCTTTTCTTAGATCTATTAGTAATAATAATATACTTACTTTAGCACGTAACTTACGTAAGCAATTTTAATATACTACTTTTAGCAATAGCAACAACTTCTTTAATAAAGTACTAAAGAACTTAGTATATAAAGCAAAAGAAGATAATAATAACGCCTTTAAAGTTACTAGCATTGCTTTTACTGCTATTAACTTACTTACTTATAGCTTAAATAACTTTACTAATGCTTTTTTAAGTAATAAAGCTAAGCGTTTTATTAATAAGGTTAAAGGCGTTAATAGCGTTTATAAATTTGTTTATTGCTTTAAAGAACTTACTAAAAGATAGCTACTTACTTCCTTTAGATTAGTCTTTAGCTATATAAGCCTTAACAACGCTACCTTAACCTTAGTAAGCTACGCTAGCTTTTTTACTACTTTACTGCTACGCCTACTCTTAGCTATAACTATAGTTACCTTTAGCATTAATAAGCATAGCTAGTTTTTTAAAAAGATTACTAATAACGTAGAAAGGTTAACTACTTATAAGATAGTAGAAGTTACTAGTAAGACAGCTTAGGCCTTCTTTATTAAAGATAGTATTACTATTAAAGGCACTAAGAAGATGTTTTATACTATTTACGCTAAAAACAACGCCTTACTATTACTTTACTATGCTATAGCTTAGTTACTTATTAACTAGTACTATAAGGTTAATAATATGCTTAGCTTATAGTCCTTTGCTACCTTTATATAAATGCTTAGCATCTTATATAGTATAGTCTTTAACATAGTCTATATAGTTATACTCTTCTTACTAAACGCTGTTAAGGTTTAAAACATTATATAAAAGGACGCTAATAACGCTTACTTTAGTAAGGTAAGTAAGCTTAAGAAGCTTATCTTTAATATTATAAAAGACTTTAACGTTAATAAGTAAACTATACACGCTTTTACCTTCTTTTTTAATCTAAGTAACATTTAGCTTAATATTATACTAAAGTCTCTCTTGCTTACTATAATTAGCGCTAATAGTAAAGCTATCTATGCTAATAAGCTTAACAATAATAACAACTACCTAATTACTTAAAGAGCTAACCTAGTTAAATAAGCTAATAAGGTATATAAAGAAAAGAAGGCTTACTGCTAGCAAAAGCAGCCTACTGCTAGCAATAATAGTAATAACAACGACGGTAGCGCTAGCGCTGCTTAGCTAATAAAAGCATAATTAAGCGTTATAAACCTTTAGTCCTTTCCCCCTTTCCTTTCTTTTTTTTTTCTTTTTTTTTCTTTTTTTTTTCCTTTCTTTTCTAGTCTTATTTTCTTTTTTTATTATTTTTACTAAATTAAAAAAAAAAAAAAAAAAAAAACTTATCTTTTATAATATATCTAGCTAAAAAATAGAAGAAAAAACCTATAAAAATAGTAGTTCTTTTCCTTATATCTACCTTTTTTTTCCTTTGCCTTAAGAAAAAGAAAACTTATAAAAAAAATATAACTTCTTTTTTTTATTCCTACGTTCTATTTTCTTTTTGTTTAAAGTAAAAGGAAAAATAAAAAAAAAACTTTATAAATATATCTACTATTTCTTTCTTTCTTTTTTTCTTTTACTTTCTTATAGCTTTACGCTAACCTTTTATCCTACCCTACGGCCTATAGCTAAGCTCTTTAGCAAGATAGAACTATAACTTAATATTGCCTTATTCTTTATAACTTAACATTGCTATAGCCTTTATCTTTACGTAACTTAACGTTACTGTTTCCTTTGTTATTTATATAACTTAACGTTACTGTCTCCTTATTGTTTATACGTCTAGTCTTTTTTTGTTTTCTTTATATAGTACTAAAGACGCTACTTTTTTTTTTCTTATTCTTTAGCATTTAATATAGTATACTTCCTTTAAAGAAATCTAAAGGAAATCTCTAAGATTTCCCTTAAGATTACCTTAGTAAATTCCTTAGGATTTCTTTTAGCTACTTCCTTAGGATTTCCTTTAAAAGACTAGCAGTAAATTCCTAAAGAAACTACTAAAAAGAATTATATATATAGTTAAACTATAGGGATAGTCTCTAATACAAAAAGGCATAGTTTTCTCTTAAGCAATTTATATAACTACGTTTATAATAATAATTCTTTAGTAAAATCCCTAGACAGGCCCCCTTAACGCCTGCCTGTATTACTAGCAAAAATAAAAGCTTAGTATTATAGCTATAATCTTTCCTTTAGATTTAAAAAGCTTAAGTTAAGTATTAAGTTAGCTTAGCTAAAAAGAAAGTATAACTTAGTTTTCTTTAAATATAAGCCTTTTTCCTTTTACTTAAGTAATACGTATATAACCCTTAATCCTTAAGCAATTTTTAAGACATATAACTTAAGTAAAATAAGCCTAATACGCCTAAAGCAGCTATTAAAGGACCTAAAGGTCTTATAAGAAAATAAAAAATATATATAGTACCTTTAATTAAAACACCTTAGCTTAAACGCTTTAAGGGCCTTAGTTTAAAACACTAAAAACGTTACTATTAAAAAAGTAAAGTAAATTAATTATAAAGTATATATAAAGATATACTTAACTTAAGTTATTTCTTAAGAAACTTCTTAGCATTAAAGCTTTAAACTGTTTTAGTAAATACACTAAGATCTTTAAGATTATAATAAGGGATTTAATTATTTAAAATAGCTTTTAGTAATAAAAGAAAAATATAATAAATAAATTTAAGCAATTCTATTAATAAATAAATCTTATTACTTTATCTTTAATATAATTATAAATTTTAAATAATAAATAAAGAAATAATATAAATTAGCTATTTATAAGATATAGTAAAATAATAAAAAAGCTATTATTATAATCTAAGGACTTATAATGTTTTAACAATAGGTAGAAACTAAAGGAATTAACCTTAAACTATTACCTTTTTTTACTTATAAACTAAACAGCTTAGCTAAATAAGCTAAATAAAAAATAATAATAAAGCAAATTAAAATAAAAGAAAAGGTAAGCTTACTAGTAAAATTCTAGCTTAAGATAGTTTAAGTAGTAGCTTATTTATATAATATAAGTCTAAAGAAAGCTAATAATATAAGATCGCTAAACAAAAAACTAAAGCAATAGTTCTATAATAATACTTATTTACTAATTTAGTAAAGTTATAAGAACTTTTAGCTAAACTAAAGTAAAATCTATATATATAAATGCTAAGCGTTTATATTAAACTATAATAAAAAAGCTAAAAAGAATAAGAAAGCCTTTAAAACAACGTTTTATAAAATAACTAAATATCTTATTAAGTATATTACTTTTAAAGTATATTAAATCTAAATCTTATAAGTAAATTAATACAGGCAGGCGTTAAAAGAGGCCTGTCTAAGGATTTTACTAAAGAATTATTATTATAAACGTAGTTATATAAATTACTTAAGAGAAAAACTATACCTTTTTATATTAAAGACTATCCTTATAGTTTAACTATATATATAATTCCTCTTAGTAGTTTCTTTAGGAATTTACTACTAGTCTTTTAAAGGAAATCTTAAGGAAGCAGCTAAAGGAAATCCTAAGGAATTTACTAAGGTAATCTTAAGGGAAATCTTAGAGATTTCTTTTAGATTTCTTTAAAGGAAGTATACTATATTAAATGCTAAGGAATAAAAGAAAAAAAAGTAGTATCTTTAGTACTACGTAAAAAAAACAAAGAAAGACAATAAACGTATAAATAATAAAAAGATAATAACGTTAAGTTACGTAAATAATAAAAGAAATAGTAACGTTAAGTTATATAAAGATAAAAGTAGTAGTAATATTAAGTTATAAGGAATAAAGCAATATTAAGTTATAGTTCTATCTTGCTAAAAAGCTTAGCTATAGGCTATAAGGTAGGATAAGAGTTTAGCGTAAAGCTATAGGAGAGTAAAAGAAAGAAAAGAAAAAAGAAATAGTAAATATACTTATAAAGTTTTTTTTTTTTTTATTTTTTTTTTTACTTTAAATAAAAAAAGAATAAAACATAGAAATAAAAAAAAGAAGTTATATTTTTTTTTATAAGTTTTCTTTTCTTAAGGCAAAAGAAAAAAAAAAAAAAAAGGTAAATATAAGGAAAAGAACTAATATTTTTATAAGTTTTCTTTTCTATTTTTTAGCTAAGTATATTATAAAAGATAAGTTTTTTTTTTTTTAATTTAGTAAAAATAATAAAAGAAGAAGATAGGACTAAAAAAGAAAAGAAAAGAAAAAAAAAAAAAAAAAAAAA